>SSNR01000049.1:2430160-2582449 GCA_006937965.1 Callopanchax toddi | reverse complement strand
CCCCCCCCCCCCCCACACACACACACACAGTTTTTGCATCTTGCTTTTGTTAATTCAATCAAAAAAATGAAAACCTGGTATTGACTGAATGACTCTTTATGTCAATAAAGATCAATAAAATTGTAGAATTTAAAAAAGTAATTTTTTTTTATTCTCTTGACTGTTGTTGTACATTATAATTCTATGTATTTAAATGAACTATTTTAAGAGAGATTATTATTAAATAACTATTTTCCATAAAATTGGGATTGTGGCTCTTTAGAATGATTAAATACGTATTGAATCATTTTATTTTAAAACACATTTTTTCAAAAAGAACTCAAGATCTCAACAGCTGTTGTTGATTTTGTAGTTATTTATTATGATTATTTAACATTTTACAGTTAATCTTACTCTCTTAGCAAACAGCCAGTAAATGACACAATACATCCTCAGCCAAAGCCCAGTTCACACAGGATAAAACCCCTTCTACGGTGTAATAAATCCACCGAACCTGGATGGGTTTTGCAGGTACAAACAGTGGGAACTCTCTATTAGGCCTGACAAAGTAAGATAGGTTAATAGTTTTTGAGCATGCACAAAAAGTCTCTTCTAGCAGCATCCTGACATGAATCCTGAAACTTCCTCATGATCCAAACTATATATCAGTGTGATACAAGTAAAAAAAAAAAAGAAGGCTTCGTAGAGCTGGTGTTTAATGTTTCTCATTCTAACGTTGCCTTTTCACATTATAAAATGTAATTTTATTCAATATTAGCATAAAAAATTTGATAAACCCTCAAAGAAAATTGTGATTTGTGGTTGTATAAATAACATTTCCAAAGGTCTGTGGATTTTATTCAATTTGGAAACATAGCAGTGGAGATAATTACTCTTTTCACTGAGGTGGTGATGGTTTAAATTTCCTCCATCATTCCTGAGTAATAGAAAGTGTCAAAACTGTCATGACACACTACTTTGAACACTCCCACTTATCCTTGCTGAATTAAAATAGACCAGAGGAAAAAAAGCTTTTCTTTTCCCATGACCACCTCTGCTGCTGGTGCGACTGAAAATGCCCTTCCCAAAATAGATCATTTTTACCCTTCAGATGTCCACTTTTATTTTAAGCCTGGTGACACAATGCCATCCATCACACTCAGCTTTTCAGATGTGAGCAGCCCAGGGGAAAGCACTGATACCATGCAGGGGGGGAAGTGTGATAGCATGCTGCTGCTAAGCTGTTAGGCTTTCTATGGTTAGATTACCGCTAATTTAATCTCAGACTAGCATTTAAACCATTTCTTTGTCTGAGTAAAGTGGAACTTGCTTCTCGTCTTTGAGGTAAACATTGAAAATTGATGCTCTGCCTTTCCAGCTCTTCCCTCAAATTACTACTTGACGTGGCCAGATATCGCTCTGCATTATTGTCTGCCAGGAAAATGCATATCTGAATGTTTTATTGAATGTTTTGGCTGGGTGGAAATTGTACAAAGTGTAGCCAGCGCTTTGATCATCTTGACCTGGAAACATGATAGTCTTCCCCACTTCGCAGGCGTCTCTGACACCTGGGAAACTGGATCTGGTATTCTTGATACACGAGCTGCACCACAGTACTAAAGACTTAACTTCTCTGGTTTCAGAGCACAGAATACTGCTGGTAACCAGAATTTCTCATGGCTCAAACTGGGGACTTTTATCTCTCCCAACAGGACAAATAAGTCTTGTAGTTTTATTTTTAAGGCTGAATAAATTTGCAAGATTCTTGTAAAATAGTTTTGTCTTTTAACACACAATCACGTGAAAAACAAATACTGAATTCCTTTAAATCAGGGGTGTCCAAAGTGTAGCCAGTGGGCCATTTGTGGCCCTCAGAGGGATTCTGTGTAACCCACCAACAACCTGCTGTTGATGCAGATAGTTTTTAACATTTAAGATTTAACAAAAAGTGCAGATAAGTTTTTATTTTAATGAAAAGTTAAGTTTAATGCAAAGTATTTCTCTTTTATTTATAATGTGTTTTTGCTCGTAATTTAATTTCCTGGTAAATAAAACCACAAACCTACTAAAAAGTGAACTTATGAGCGCTTTTCATTAAAATTGACAACCCAAATCCTTTTTTTTTTTTGTTGTTGCTTATAATGAACTAATTGATTTAATTTTTAAAAATTTTTCTTAAGGCAGATGCACATTTTTAATTAAAAATCTTGTTTTTGTAGCCCGTGAGTACTTTCAGTTATTATTGACACTTATTTCAAATCATTTGGACGCCACTGGTTTAAATCATCAAGTTGGTGAAATAGATTTCAAAGTTGCCTGTTTAGTTTGTCCTAGAAAGAAAATACTGTTTTAAATCGAAAGGCCTGGCGTTTCTTGAAGGAATTCATATCGCTCATTGTCTTTCATGTCAACGTATTAAATGAAATATTGAATTTATAATTGTTTTGGTTACATCTTAAAATGTTTTGCACGATCCCATACACAATCATGTTTAGTCTGTTATCACTTCAGTCTACTTCACACCGGATGCTGTTGCGGTGCGGTATCCACAAAGACGAAAAAACATTGAGTCCAATCAGAGCCTTCATACCAGCTCCAGTACGTTTGCGGTGCCGTTGCAGAGCAATGTTAACTTTCCTCAACAAGTATATTTTTCCCGGACATCGCAACCGGGTTTTCATCAAGTTAAAGACATTACGTGTGCCAGACAGGAAGTGAGACACTAGCCGGCGAGGTGCATTTGGTATTTGTTAAAATAAAACATTTAGCTACATTGCTAAAATTAACACAATTTGGACATTTTAAAGACAAAGAAACAACATAAGACTTAATTAAGCATAATATTAAACTATGTAAAAATGTAGTGTGCTTGCCCATTGTAGAACATGCCAAGTAAATAAATATTTCTCAACAAAAGTACGGAAGACGAGTGTAGCTTTTGTTTTCCAACTCCTGTTTATACACGTAGGCCTACTTGTTATTGTGTGAACCACTGAGATTTGGCGCTCTCGCGGGAGCAAAGTACCGGAGACTTTTGGTAACAAAACCGCAGCCGGTGTGAAGTCCACGTTAGTGTGTGTTTGAGCCATTTTTGTATTTTCTGAAGTTCTTGGACATCGGTGGCCATTTTGAAATGTATTCACACCAGACGTTCATCAGTTGTTGATGTACATCAGATGAACTCTTTCAAAGTGTTTCATTAAAATCTTTCCTGTGGTTTATGAGATATTTTACTAACAGATAGATAGGGTAGACTGTCAACAATTAATGGCAGAGTTTTAAGCAAAAATGTTGCAGAACTCCATATGTGATGGAGATGACCCTCAGCTTCTATCACACAAAATTATAGCTCAATATCTGCTAAATTGACTGAGTTGTAGCCATTTTAGCATTCCCTAAAGTCAGCTGGCTGTGGCAGCCATCTTGAATTGGATTGAAATGGATAAATATTAAAATCTGATGTAAAGAAGTGGAGTAGCTTTAGTGCTCAGTTGACTAGATTAGTATTAAAGTTCATTTATAGGTAATACTTCAATGTTTTAGGTTTCTTTTGTCCTTTTTATTCATTTTAGTGTTTGAAGACTTCATCTTTGAAGTGTGTTTAGTAGAATGTGCAAAGACAGGGCTTTAAAATGAAAAAACCATAACTCTTTTCATGTATACATGCATATATTCCATTCAGAGATTTGTTCATCTTCTGCTGTTCTGAGCTATTTAATGTGAAGGCTGAGCTGCTGAGGTCAGAAGTAAATTACACTGAGCCGGCGTGTGATTAGAGAAACTGTTGCCTGGCTTTTAGAGTTCACCACCCTTCAGGATACTTCATGGAGCCTCTGGCCTTTGATCAGGGTTAACATAACAGTAACAGTGACAGTTTATTTTCTGCTTACTCCAAAAAGACCGTTTGTGTCAGAGAACAATCTCCTCTTCCTCTGTCACGTTGGCACACCTTAAAAGAAAAATGTCAGGGTCAGAGACGGGCCATTAGCCCAGAGTGAGGTCTTTTTGTGCTCCCAGACCCATTGAAAACACATTTTTTCTGCCTTCAACAGATGATACCATGACATGGCAACCACAGGCTTGACCTGGGCTTTAACTTAAGGGCACGAAAAACAAACAAATATTCAAGCCCTTGGGAGGAAGGACGTCTGTTCAAAGAGTGAACGACACCTTGAATGGCTAATAAAGAATTGCATGGCTGTATTGTCATACCTTGTACATTAAATTAACTACACAGGCGCCCTCTATTCACCGGCATTATACTCTTCTTTTTCACTGAGGTCGCCTCTCTGTTGCTGCAAATGTCATAGTGCTTTAATGAGAACTGCACTGTACTCACAATAGAAGCTTTTCAGCCAGATTAAATGTATCACTGTGCAGAAACTTTCCTTTCCTCCCCTCCTCCCCTTTGCCCCTATTGTGACACAGTGGTTTTACAGAGGAGCTTGTTGCTGAAAAACAAGGTTAAGAAAGATCAGTATCAAAGGAGGAGTGTTTTTGTGTGGCTTGCGGGAGAGTCTCGCTTCAGGTTTCCACCTGAAACACAAAGGTGTTTTCTTACCTGATTTGTATTCATTCACACAATGAGTGGGCCTGCCTCTCTTGTTTCCAAGTAAGGAGAGTCCAGACGAGACTTTTGTTCGCCCTATCATTGGATACGTGCATGTTGCTTCCTCCAGTACGAGCCTTGGAGTTCAGCCATGGGCTTTGTCCCGAATGGATTTTTTTCTCCCCTCTCGTCTTTGTTGCTCTGTGTATGCTCAAAGAAGCATTTTTTCAGATAAGTGTTTGAGCACTGTTGTTGATTTTTCTTTCTTTTGGATCCAGTGTTATGTCAGTAATATCAAGCTGTGCCACCCTAAAACTGCCTTGTCAGAATACCAAACTCACAAATTACCAGTGTAAAGGGTTTCCGTTCATAGGAGCTTGTCACGGTTCAGTTCCTCCTGGCCCACATTAGGCTGTCAAAACAAAGATAATGTTGCCTGTACACTGAAACTGTTCTGATTAATTTGTTTGATTCCGTCGCTGTCAATCAAACGTCTGACAAAGCGATGTGGTAATTATTGCTGTCTTCTGTTTTTAGGGGTTTTTCCTGACTGTGTCTCCAGAGTCGATCCTCAAAGTGGCGAAGCACGCCTCAGATAACAACAAAATCTTCTGCATGAACCTCTCAGCGCCGTTCATCAGCCAGTTCTTTAAAGAGCCCCTGATGAAGGTTATGCCTTATGTTGACATCCTGTTTGGCAATGAAACGGTGAGTGGAACAAAACGTGTGCTCAGAGCTGAAGATGTGTTTATTAATGTCTGCTTTACACGTGCATATGCAAAGGAAGGTATGTTCTATCTCCAGAAAGGTTCCTTTACAGATCAAAGGTGTCATGGTAAACATCCTTGAGGGGAAACGCTACTTTGAATACAACTAGAAGGATAAAGTATTTCTCTACATTTTGCCTTTTGGCAATGATGTTTTCTGGTGTAGAATTTGTTACAACCGCTCAGTTCACTGCAGTGACTCATCTTGTACTTTACACATTTGCATACTTTTGGGATATAATTAAACTTTGCAACAAATGTTTGCATAGTTTGTAAAGACTTGGCTTACAAAAGGCATAACATTCTGTCATTTTAAAAATGTTTTACTATCAAAATAAAATGCATTTTAAAAATAGTTATGTCATCTGCATAGATTGAGACGTAGTGCACTATCTGCAGAACTTTTCCCTAACAGTAGGTGTCCCTAGAGAGAAAATTATTCATTGCACAGCAGACGAATGCAGGATAAGAAGTCATACAGGAAGTACAGTCATTGCACACAAACATAACTACAGTTTGAACTAATTTTCTTTTGTTTTTAAGGTTGGCTGTTGAAATACACCAGCAGAGCTTTTAATGTGATGTTTTTGACCTGACCTTACAATATCACGCAACACTTTTACCTGTACAAGTTAGTGCATAAACTTAGAGTACAGAGTACAAGTAATCAACTAAATACGACCTTACTTTCAACTTAAGTTGGAAGTAAGTTGGAGAAACTAAGAAAAAGCAAGAAGAGTGAAAATGAAGTACTTTACAATATTAACACATTATAATATATACGTTATATTAGCAAGTCATTTTTGTGATTCTTTTCAATTCAGTTTCATCAAATTCCAAGTACATTTAAATGCATTTAAAAGGGATATTTTTTAGTATTCAATAATTTTCTAAATTCTTGCACAAAGTGGCATATTTTATTTAAACTGTGTGAACTCTTCAACGCCCAAAGGTGGAGCCGCTGAAACAGGCTGAATTTAAACAGCCATCACTCAGTTTGTTTTTCACACTGTTCCTCCTGAGATATGTTACAAAATGTGTTCAGGATTTTAAATCCACGCTGCCTCACTTGAATGCACAAAAAATGTAGGGACCTAAAACTATTTAAAAAAACAGAAGAAATCTTTTCCTGTAGTCACACCCACAGAAAATACAAATGAAATACTTGTTCTATTAGTGATTGAGAATCAAAGTATCGTGCCTAATTGGCAGAGATTAGAGCTCCTTGAGTTCTTCATACATTGGGCTCATATCAAATCCTCACACTTTGTTTGAATTTGAATTCTGTATTCATTGTTTGATTTCACAAATTGTTCCTCTCCATTAAACTTCTCACTTATTCCTGCCCCTCATAAAGGGATTAATAGAATTAGCTCAGTGATCATTCATCTCAATCTCTGCACAGTTTCATGCCGGTTATTCCATTGATTTTCCTCTACTTGGTGGAAGTGTGTTACTGGTTGGAGGTCAAGCTGTGGTCACAGGCTGCAGTGTTGCTGGGAAGTATCCTCTAACGGGTCAGATTAGCCTCACTCTGAGGCACCACCTGGACAAACTGCACCTTTTGGGGGGGTGAAGTAGGAGAGTGGATGTTCAGTGGACTGAACTCTCATTTCCACCACTAAAGCCACTAACAGAGTCTCGTCTTCACGTTAGAGATGGCGTTTACAGAACAGGACAGCGCTGGAAGAAACTGCTCAGCATTTGAGGATTTATTGCTCTTGCTGACTTCAGCGTTTTCCTCTTTTCTTTCCGCAGCCAACATAAGGCCTCCCTTTTACATATGCACCTCTCTCTCTTGCACCCTAATTGCTGTGAGGAACTGTGCTGTCTCCTAAACTCTGGTGTACATTTTGCAAGCATTTTCAGCTGGATGGTGCTTTAACTTTCTGGATTTTTCCTCACATTGTTAGTCATTATAGTTTAATGACTGGAGGAAAATTGCAATTTATGTTTGCTACAGAAGATTATCTTCCTGAGACTTTGTCAGGGATTGCACGTGAGAAATGAACCAGGTTAAGAGCATGAAAGGAAGAGTAACAGAGCAGATATTCACTCCTCAGACGCCTGAAGCAGTGAGGTCTTCAAGGCTCAGTGTAAGACTAATGCCTGTCCAGTGTGTTTTGACTCCTTTTGGCCTCCCCCCCTCTGTTTCACCTCCCCGTGTTGGCAGCTGGGAGGAGGGAGCAGGGAATGACTGCTCATACAGTCAAGCCCCAGACCTCCCATTGTGCACAAGCCAGACAAGGTTGGCGGTCATGCAGTGGTGCATGATGAGTGACAGGCAACAGGGCTGCCTCGCCCACGCTCACCCCCTCCAGCCCGCCTGGCTGTCCTTTCACCCCAACTTCCACCCCCCAATGTGATGGATAAGCCTCTGCCCGCAATGCTTTCATAACAAGTCAATGACAGTCAGCATCATGCAGTCTGACTCCTATTGCCTTGCAGAATGTGCCATAAGGGAAGGCTAATGTGTCTGCCTGTCTCTGCCTTCCTCTTCCACACTTACTGAGTCACCACACAGAGCTCCCCTCACTGGGGGGAAATATGCTTAAAGCAGCTATAAGATCTCATGTTTTGAAAGTGACTGACACTGAATTTGAACAAAATAGTTTTGGGGAATTGATTGCTGCGTTATTTGTCAAAGCTAGAAGCTTATTTCAGCCAGATCATAATTTATTTTCTCTCTTTTCCCCTGCTTGTTTGAAATCCCAAAACAGTCATGCACTACCACAGACTTTAAAAAATGTATCAATAGCCTCAGTTTCATCTTTTCTTTATTTCTTTTTTTTCCTGCTTCTGGAGTGGAAATGTGTCTGTGTCTCTACCCGGGGTAATTCGGCTATAACTCGATCCTGCTGGTACTTGTTTAAAACCTGGCATCAGCACGGCCAGCCTGGCCTATCGGCAGCCTTGTGCTTATATAACAGTCTCCCATCCGTCCTGTAATTACTGCCTTTTTGGGGCATGGTGTGGTGTCTGTTCCCTCACCGTTGGGGTTGGGTCTAAAGCGACATCGTTCCTGTGTTGTCGGGGCTTTGGAGACGGTGCCGACAGAGACACACGGACATCACAGGCTACTTGACTTAATTGGCAAACATGTCGTGCGATAACCTGGGAACAGCACAGGCCTAATTGAGTCCTCCTGTGCCGTCCTCCTCTGGCTACCTGACATAGAACCCAGGGCAGTACATTTCCCTCGGTTTAATGGCCGCAGTTAATTAGGACCGAATGAGGGAATCATTACCGCTGGAAAAACCACATGCCAGTGGATCCGTCGATGAAATTATCCACAATTTGCTCTTTCTATTTGAGCATATGAGATAAACCACACAATGGGGGGGTTGAATCATTACTGGCAGATTTGTATTGTGGAATTTTAGACATATCATAAGCGAATGGAACAATTAATCAAGACCAAGTTAATCACCCTGACGGATGGTTTTTTGGACCAGGCAGTCTCAGTTTAGTTTTTAGTTTAAAAAATCAGTTCTCTCAGTAAAAAAAAAAAAAAAAAAAAAAAGCTGCTCAGGAGTAGCTTAGAGGTTTTTTTTGCCCCACGGCCAATACCCGCCAACCTCCTCGCTCCTCTGCTATTAATGTTATATACCACCCCCATACACAGAGCTCCACATGGCTTCCTTTGCTGTCCGATGCATTCTGCAGCTCCACACTCAGAGGGAGGGTATTTATATGGGTCCTAGCCCCGTCTTCCAAATGAGAGACAGTCATTGTAATTGAATACTCAATAGGTGAGCCATTTAACAAAAGTGGAAATGGCATTCAACTATGTATTAATGTGCTTTGCTGAGGCAAAGGGAGCCATCATCATTTCAGTGTTCAAGCTGTTTTAAAAGAGCATTTAGCCCGCCGTCTCACCAGGCCGTGGGAGCAGAAATGACACAGGTTTTCTTTCTCCTCTGTACTTTGGATGGATGTTTCCTCGCCTAATATTTTCTGTGATTATCCCGCTTTTTTCCTCCTTCCACCCGTCCCTCAGCTGCTGATCTAGGTGGAGGGATACAAGCAGCTCTACAGAAGGTTATTGTCATGAAAAGCCCCTCAGGCCTTTTGGCTCCCAGCCCCGTTTTTCTCCATCTGCATTCAGTGTGTGTGTGTTTTTATGTGTGACGGGGGGAACTCTAATGATTTTTCCAGGACAGGCTTAAGTGGGTGTATGAGTGTATATATATATGTGTCTGTTTTTCCTGAGATGCAGGGAAGGAGATACATGGGTAATATGGCGTCATTTCTCAACATCTCTCCAGAGTCGTCATCTGGCTTTGTTTGTTTGATAGACTGCTTGGAGGCCTTATCTCTGTGTCGAGGCCTGTGGCTGTTTATCGCCTCGGTGACGTGCGCGGGACTGCGAATGTACGCGCTATGTGCTGTCAGTGCGTGTGGGTGATGGCAAGTTCACCAAAGACCCCTCAGGGTATGAGGTGTATTCTCAACAACAACATAAAAAAAATGGAGAAAGACTTTCCTCGTGACAGCTCACCCACAGCGGACTCAAAATGTACTTCTCAATAGTAGCTTGGGGAAAATATCTCGTCTCACCGCCTGGAACAAAGAGATGCACGAGCCAGATTAGCGTGTTACCCAAAACAGCCTCCCTTTTAGGCTCTTCTTTCTCCTCCTCCTGTCAGAGCTGTCTGCAGAGACGAAGGGAAGAACACGAGACATTAACCTCTACGTGTTTGTTCACAAGGCCCCACAGGCCAACTTTGGAGGATGAGCACAGGACCATCTCTGAAGCCGGCGAAGCAGAACAATCACAATGTGTCATTGGAGGGAAAGACAAGAAGCATTAGCTTTCCTTTGTGTCTTTCACAACTGAATCTTAATTGAATGTGCTGTTTTCTGTGATGATGAGTCACATGCCATTCAGTTCAGAGCCAGAGTCCGCTGACCTTCAGCGTGATGTACAGTCACTGACTTTTATAATGAGTCATGGCTTACATTAGCAGGAACGGTCTGCTAAATGCAAAAGCTGTTTGGAGGTTTTTTTTGCTCTTTTTTTTTTTACTTTTATACACTTGGGTCTCAACCCTTCATTCAGAATAACTCCAGGATAGATGGTTTACACAATGTGTGATGAGGATTCAGCGTTATACTAGTTTCAAATGCAGATTTTGTAAAAATTAGGGATTTAATGATTCCTCTCAAATGGTTTTAATATAATTAGGCTCTTGTTGTGATTTGGTCTGTTTTGAGCTTATAAAATTAACTCAAATACCCATTTATTAGTAAAAATGCCAAAGCCGTAGAATAGTTCTAAAACACAGAGGTGGTTAGTGTTAGAAAATAAACCCTCACTAGTTGTTTTTCCAAGATCTGTGAAGGGTTTTACAAATTCTTTCAATTGACTACTTGCATCGACGTGATCGACTGGAGGTTTGAAATATAGACTCAGGACAGACTGGATGGTGCCTTAAGGGCTTTGGGTGCAAGAGGAGCCCTCGATTACTGCTGTCCAGCCCTGGTCCTTGAAGTCCACTTCATTAGTTGTTTTGGCTTTAACACACCTGATTCAGTGGCTGAATTACTTGCTCAGCATGTCCTCAGGTGTTGCAGAAGACAGTTAATTATGCATTCTAATCAGGTGTGTTGGGGCAAATCCTGCAGGATAGTGGTGCCCAAGGATCAAGACTGGCTGTACAATAAATGTTCATTTTAGCTGAAGTGTGTTGATTTTGACTGAACTTTGTTAAGAGGATTTTTAGGCCATTTTGAAGTGTTTTGTGTAGTTGTTCTAAATAATTACCATGTTATCCATTGTGTATCTGTTCAGAAAAAGAGTCCTGAAGAGCTAACTGGCTACTCTGACCACAGCCAAGTCCTGATTCCATCTGAAAATGGCTTCAGTCTCCAAAGTTCTAACTAGGACCATGCTGTGTTACTTGATGAACCTTTACAGTTTGTTTAAGTGGAATTCAGTGGTTTTATACAAGCATAAATATCACCAGCAGCTAAATTTAGCACTTCTGATGCATTTAGGGTTCAAGTCAGGCAGAAAATTCAAATAATTTAGTTTAAATAATGACATAATGCTAAATTGGTGATTATGGAAAAGATTTAGAAAACAATGTTTGCATGAATCACTGTCAGTTCTATTACATATACACTATTTCTCCAAACAGAGGCTGTTCCAAAAACATCTGCAATGGGAAAGAAAGAAAACACACTTCAAAATGGCCAAAAGAATCCTTTAAAAGCCAGTTCTTCACTGTGACACTTCATTAGTGTAGTTTTAATGTAAAAATATCTTTGAAGTATTTCCTAATTAATCTTTTCACAAATTGCATTAAAATCTCAAAAATTAATCAACACTGCATAAGAAATAAGCACAATAAGGGCCTTCAAATCTGAACAATTCTCTGCAAAACCTCACTAATTGCATTTTCTTAATGTCTGTTAAGCTGACCCATAGTGTGTGGATGCTCTCAGAATAGACTAAAAAGCTACAACCTGCTATTTGGAAACCTCTTGAGTTCCATCTTAATTTGGCAAATTTGCAACCAGCAGGATATAATGAGCAACTTCACAGATGTAGAGTATTTTTTTCTGTTTTTGTTAAACTGACCCTTTACCACTCAAAGATATTTACACAAATTCAAATTCAAGGTACTGGTCCCTCTTAGTGAGACTGAAGTATGCTAAATTCAGCAGAAGCCTTTTATTACTTATGAAATCCGCTTTTCTTATATTACTGGAAATGTTTTTCTTTGTTTTAAAGGTGTCAAAGCTGAGAAGGTTGGAAACTTTCGCTTTACTCGTTCACGTAAAGCGCCGCTCTAATTAACCCATCAGTACGTTATGTAGGCAGAAGGTCATTTCAGTGAAGAAGAATGGCTTCTCTGACACTCCTCTGTTTTTCCTGGCTGTCTGTTTGCGAGTCATGGTACTTTGGGAGCCAGCACGGCTCCACCGGAGGAGTCCGACTAACCACTGTAATTGTGCCGTGCCGAAGCCGCCTTCCCCAGCCTGGGACTGAACCATGAAATATTTGAAAATGCCGGGGTTAAGAGTAGTCGGGGTGTGTGGGGTGGGGGGAAGGTTCGTTGGCAGTGCAACATGAAATGTGAGATCATAGAGCATCTTTAACAAGGAAGCAAATGGAAAGCCAGCCAGTCTGGCAGCCAGGGCACACACTGCAGCCCGCTGAAGAAGAATAATTATGGATGTAAGAGGAGATATTGCACTGGGAGCAGATCAATAGTGCCTCCGTTCTGCTGCCGTTTATATTTTTGTCACAGCAGGAGACACGTTGCAGGATGCCAGGTAGAGAGAAGTTTTAACACCAGCGAGCTTCCCAGATACCCTTACAATCCCGAAACTCGTCCCGCTCCCAGATCACTGTTGCTCAGGGTTTGGCTGGCTGCTTTTCACCCATCTCCAATCCTCTTATCCACACAGAGCTGGCAGGAGGGCTGGCCTTTGTCTACTCAGGATTGTATTCCCACAGTCCAGACCGTGCACTCATGTTTTCCAGCTTCATTTGGAGGGATCCCTAATTCTCCTCATGGTTATGAAATTCCAGATAAGAGGACAACAAAGATCAGCAATCAGGAAACATAATCTGCTAACCCCCTAATAGCATTTTGTTTTGTGCCATGAATTATTGAACCTGTGTGTGAGTTGTTGCTCTTATTTTAACTGAATGAAATCAGAGATTTCACTAATTTATCATGGATGTATCAAGCCAAGTTTCCTCTTCTAATAGAGCCATAAGCACAGTTCTCTGTGCATACGTGTAAAGTGAAGAAATCCTTGCCCTCCATGCAGATTTATTACACATTCCATACCCCATAAATAGATAACACACTAAATATTATATATGTTTTACTTTAGCCAGTTTATCCACTCACAGCTCCCATCCATGTGCACACAAATGGTTTGAATTATTTTGAGGGCTTTTTTTCTCCCTTTTTCTTCTCTGGGTTTTTCATCATCTTAGGCATGCAAACCTCGTCTCTCCAGAGCAGATCTTTGTTTCTCATTAGGAGGTAAATAGGGCAGGCCAAATGCTCACATGTTTATTATACACAGGAGGTTATGGTCACTGTTTTCAACAGTTCTCTGCAGGGGAAAAAAAATCTGTTTGGTTCTTTGACCTTTGTCTGCAGCAGCTCCAACTGAATGCTTGTTGAACTCAAAAGGCTGAGAAAAGCTGAGTTTGACTCTGTCTACCATAAGTACATAACTATATATTACATAAAGTACAACATAAACATGGAGCGCCTACAATAATGACTATGATGTAGTGAGAAGCGCCCCCTTGTGGCTGGTTTCATAACAATTTTTAAATGACAATCCTAACCATTCTGAATCTGATTAATGAGGAAACTTAGTGAGGAAACTTGTTGTAATTATGGACCAAGATATGACCTTTAACTCTCATAATAAACATGTTACCTAACTGTTTTCCCTCCACCTGCGTAATGTCGTTAAACTTAGGAACATCCTGACCCAAAGTGATGCAGAAAAACCAGTCCGTGCATTCATTACTTCCAGACTTAATTACTGCAATTCTCTATTATTAGGATATTAAAAACAATGTCTTAGAGCCTCCAGCTGATCCAGAATGTTGATGGCAGAGTTCTGATACGAGCTAGGAGGAGAGATCGTATTTCTTTAATTATAGCATCACTTCATTGGATCTCTGTAAAATCCAGAATTGAATCATGCTGTCGAAGATCAAACTTCAGATCTTCTTGTTTTGTCCCCAACAGAGCACTTGGCTACTTTAAAACTTTAGGATTAATCAGTGTGCAGACTCTTCAAATCACAGCAACACCAATTAAATCTGATGTTTGACTTTAGTTTTTAACACAGAGGGATGATAGAGACCTCACGTTCTAGTCTGTGGTTATTAAAGCCTTATAATAAACATTTATTGTAACACCACCCACAAAGTATTAACAAAGACTTTTTTTTTTTTTTTTACAAATTCCTTTTAGAAAAATATTAATAATGAAATTATGCCTAAACTTTATACTTTACAAAATCATTTTAATTTGTGTGTGGGTGTGTTTTGACCTAATTTGGTAAGGTGGCTTCATAAACAAACTTTTGTCAGATTTCCAAATGGAGAGACCACACAAAAGCTTTTCATACTACTCCTAAAAGAGCAGAGCGCGGCGAAACACCAATAAGTTCATCTCTTGTGAAATGACCTTGGTGAAACTTTCTAATATTGTGTCTGAGCAGGATTTCATCGCTGATTTAGAAAAGAAGTTTTCAAGGCTGGAGGTTGAGAGCGAGACAGCCTCCAGGCAGCCCGGTCTCTGAATGCTAAACAATCCCTAACTTAACTGTCGCAACATAACGTATTATTCCTCCTGCTTAACTTGTTAAATAAATTGATGTCGACCCTGAAAATGTGTGTTTAAAAAAAATATACAAATCAAGAGTGTAATTCAGCCGCTTTCATGCATGAATAAGAAACGGAACTGTGTGAAAAAACTATTACAATTTAATTAACAAGACCTTGATCAAACCAGCGTTTTAAATTTAAACTTACTGAAGCAAAAGGATGGAACAAATGTTCTCGGAGCTTTTGTTTTCTTTAATGAAAGAAAAGTTCAGCGGGTCTTCAAGACCAAGATTACTACAGGAATTTGTGTCTAAAACTGATCAGAAAATCATTTTATTTGTGCTTTTTGGCCACATAAGAGCAGCGTACCTTTTTAAAAGCATGTAATAAATGTTATGTGCACATATGTGAAACAGGTCATCATTGATAGACTAACAAACAAGGAACTTTTTGCTTTGAAGCCTCCAAAACTCTCAAACAAACAGCCAAAATCGAAAGCAAAACATAACTTGGAGCCCCCAAAAATCTAGGTCATAGATCTATATATCTATGTAAAACAGACCTATATGAGCACAGATTAAATCTTTATCTTTGTTGGAGTCTGTTTGACCAGACTGTTTTATTCAGTAGAGAAAAAGCTTGAAGTTTGTTAACTCCTAAAGAATTTGTGTGCACAAACTCACAATCGCTCCAGACACAAAACAAGATCTGAAGATAAGAAAATACAAGGCTCGAGAGGGAGAGAGAGAGAGAAGCAGACGCTTTATACTACAAATAACATAAATACACCCTTCTCTTCTTATAGCGAGTATTTGTTTGCTACTGTATTGCAGTTTCAAATAAACTTCAGCACACAGGAGGTAAACACTTCATTCACATATATAGTAGAAATGGAGGAAACATGGACAGAGATGAACACAAAGAGCAGGAAAGGATAAAAAAAGATGCTTAAAATGATGGAAGACTGGGATCCAGATCCAAAACATCTGGAATAATGCACCAGCAGTCAGAAGAGGGAAAGCAAAAGTCCCGGGATGGCTGACGGCCTGGCACTAAGAAGTTAAAAGGAGCGGGGAAAAAAGAGGGAAGAGGGGAAGAAACCAGCTGGAAATATGTGAGTGCAGTGAGACTTATTAGAGGTAATTAAACTCTGCTGCATGAATCTGCCCGATGAGTTCATCCTCCTTTAATCCTTCATCCACTTCCTTGAGAGATTCTGGCGGGCGGGTATTGTTTGCTGACCTCTTGTTAGAGCCCAGAGGTGAGATGTTTGATAGAGGCCTTCAGTGCTGATAAGACCGTCAGACTGATAACTAACTCCCCCCCTCTGAAGAGCTGCTCCTGCTGCTGCCCTGGCTTCCATTAAGCCCCAAAACACCAAACTGCTGCTGTTTTTTTTTTTTCCCTCTGAAAGGGGTTACATCCTCTGTTCAGAGTCCCTTATGCTAACCCTCCTCCTCTATGCCAAGATTGCTATCAGTGAAGATATTTATGTGCTGCACATGTTTCCGATTGTTTAACCTTTGGACCTGTGCAGGAGCGGGGGGGTCGCTGCTGTCCCTGTGGGCTGAGACCTCTCCGCTGCCCCTGTAGTTTGACTGAGACCGATACAAGCAGATGCTGTTCCTTTAGGTGTATAATGGACTGGAGGGGAAAGATCACTGTTAGAATTGGTGACAAAGAAGCTTAGGTTACTGCTGCATTTGCTTTTAGGACAAATCTCAACAGAAATATCTTATTTCTTTGCTTCCGTTTTTGACATTTACAGGCATTTTTTTATTTCCATATTCATGTGATTAATTAGAACAGGAGTAATCAAACGGTTTCGAGGTTAGGTGGCTAACTTTAATTCTCCAACAGTCCAGAGTGGAAAAACAAATCAATTCTCCAAGATTGATCCACGCAATCACATTCGGACCTGAGGGGTGTGTATAGCCTAACCTAAATAATAATAAAAAAAAAAACAGACACATGAACTGTTATTTAAAATGATTTTCAAATCAATAAGTCTACTACATTTACAGTTTCATTTAGCTCAAATGCAGTATTCATGTTTACATTTTAACTCAACTTTGCTGCCAGAACAAAACAAAGCTGAGACGATCCAGAAATAATAAACAAGAATGCAGCCAATAATGTTTCCTTCCATTTTTACAAACAGTATTTATAGTTTTCCTCCTCGTTGCTGCAAACCCCCCTTAAACATCACAGAAAATAGCTTTTTAATCAATAGCACATCCTCCATATTTATGATTATTTATGGTTTCTGCTGTTTTAATTTCTGTTGTGAACACTTGTTCATAAAATCCCGGAGAGTTAAACGAGGTTTGAGGGGTTTAGATATGGTTTAGCAGGCCGAGGAAAAGGCTTGAGACTGTTTGTTACAAGCTGTATCCAACAGATCAGAGTTACATGTGGCTTATTAAGTTGGTAATGTCTAATCCTGGTGCTTAAAAGCTGTTATTCTGCAGGTTTCATCTGTTTCATGATTAAATTGTTAAAGAACCTCTTCAGCCTCAAGTTCTGCAGAAGCCTTTTTATTCAAGTCAGAAACATCATGCAGGATAGAAGACCAGGATTAGACACCAACACTCTTCCATGATGTTGCCACTTCCATAGCTTGTTCCATAACATACGTTTAATAAGTGTATGGATGAATATTCCTGTAAGGATGTTCCCATGCCTCCAACCATATAGCAGCATTTTGTGATGCTGACTGAATCTGTTTCACAGATGGACAATTTTAATTTCTTGATTCTGATGAACCAGTAATTGTAGTGTTTTCAGCATGTGGCTTGATTCGCTGTAGTAGAGTGTCCACAGGCACACTGTGGTGGAGTGGTTGATATTTGTTCACCTGGATATGTTTTATTTTCCTATAGATATGTTTGCTTTGGCCAGATTTAATCAGACCAAGATAATTAATCGTCTGTAGAGCAAAACCTTTTAGCAAATCTTTTCAGCTCAATTTGGGAAAGACTACTGCTAAAAAATTTGGGATTTTTTTTCTGTTACAAGGAAGAACTTATCCCCACATTTCTAGACCCTATTCTGATCTTTTCCTCCAAAAAACTAAACAGGATTTGGTATATAGGATCAATTCCAGAACAGTAGATCTACTTTCTGTATGTTCATAATGTAAATCATCCTTAAAACATTTATATTTTTAAAGGTGGACTATCATAATGGGTTTTTTAAAAATTTTATAACAAAAACATGCTAGTAGTGTTGGTACTTGCTTAAAATAAGGTATCTTTACTAATTAAGAGTGACATTACAGCGAGAACAATGCACTTTATGCATTACAGAAGGCAAAACAAATGTAAATATTTTCTCATCAGTGTGACATCTGGTGAACGGAGGGCTGCGCTCTATAAACCGGCAAAGAAATCTGTTATTTTTAAGATAATTGCAGTTAAAATGAATTCGTTTTCTTGGCTACTTCTTCACAAATATAGATTTAAACAAACACAGATGAGAACAGTTTATTGTGTCTGGGGAGCTCCGCCTTGGTCTACTACCCTATCCACCTTGCACTGGACCGTTTGTTGTGAAGGTCTTCTGAACTGCTTGTCCACCTATAGGACCAGTTTGAGATGGGAGACCCTACCAGGGGCAAAGTACAAAGTGCCTCCAGACATCATAGCTTCTAGGATCAGTAAAACTCAATCTCCTTACGGTGGCAGTTCAAGGAGAGGCCTGGGAATGCCTCGAGGTCCCACTAGATGAAAGAAGAGAGAAGCGTCTGGGCTTCCTTACTGGGGATGCTGCCCCGTGACCCAGACCGGGAGACTGGGAGACAGCAAATTGAAACAAGACAATAAGAATACAGCTTTGAATATGTGTGGGACTAAATTGTCTGTGGGTGGCAGATTTGATGGGTTCAACACCAAACAATGTGTGGAAAAAAGCAATAATTGTATTTATGTTGTGGGCATGTGTCATCCTTTTGGACAGCTCAGCTCAGGTAATGTATTTCTCCTAATCCACCCTGTGCACAGGCTGCGTCGCTATCGGCTCGTCTGATCGTATTAATATTCAGAAAGTAACTTTACAGTGGCAGCACCTGGACTTGTGCTGGGGTGGATGTCCCGACATCCAGAGGGAGATACATTTGTGATCTGTAGTCACGTGAAGACAACTGACAACCCTCTTTGTTGCCATCATTTTGATTAGGTATTCACCCTCCACCCTGCAGCCCTTTAATAGAACTGGTAACACTTGATTTAGATGCCAGATGTCATTTTACCAGGCGTTTATGAAAGCTGTCTGACTCGCCCCACTGATGCCTTCGCTAACATGCAGGGAATGAGGAAAATATGTCATTTGCCATTGTTATATATTACTGCAAGTAGTGATAATTGGTTGAATTATTCCACATGTCATAACCCAGTCATGCTTACTTTGGTTTAAAAGGCTTCTACATTGAGTGATTTGCCATTTTCAGCTGATAATTTGTTCTCCTTTATCTTGCACAGCTTTCAAAGCCACATTTTTAAACCATTATATTAATCTGTTCTCCTCTAAAATAGCTCTTTTAGGCGCTTTGAAATGAATTCTTATTGAAAAGGTAGAAGAAAGCCGATTTATTGTTGCAAATAGCTTGTCAGGGCTGTACCCCTCTCAGTATCGTGTCCCCTTCACACAAAGTGTCAAATGCAATTCAATTTCTGCCTCTGCCTCAGCTGGGGCTAACACGGTCAAGCAAATGCTTATTTTCTGAATGTCCTGGGGGAGTTGCACTGTTCAGCTTATCAACATTTATTAACCTTAGCACCGAGGTTTGTTCTTTGATTTAGATTCTTTGGGAAACACTGAAATTGGATTTTTTTTACCCACTTCTGCTGTGACATATGCTCAACAACCTGTCACACAGAGGAGGAAAACCTAAATGCTTGTTACTTTGGAATATATTATTCTGAGAGCCATTGCCTTTGATAGTTTCTCTGGTTTTAGTTTTTTCTTTTAGCACTTTAAAAGCTAATAAACATTCACGTTTAGTACTAGAAAATCTAATAATAGTAGATAGGGCAGATTTAAGGGTGTTAGGAGGTGGAAAAGATACAAAATGCTTCAAGAATGGAGGGGATTCTTAGATTTTTACTTTATTCCTAAATCAGATGGCTGATTTTAGTAAAGGTTTTTCCATTTTAACTTTGGTAGGATCATCATGAGAACTTAAAGCCAGGGTATAGATCATGGGGATGATTTTACCAGCCACTGGGGAGTGCTTGTTTTGCTTTGGTTCTAACTTCTGGGTTCCAGTCAGACACCCATTTTATAGGTTGATGTTGCCGTCACACAGACGGAGGTTTTCCAAACTTGGCTGCAATTCAACACGTTCTAATAGGTCACATTGGTTATAAAATATTTACCTTAAAATGATCTGGAATGGTTTAAGGTTTGTGTTTAAACATGGGTTGGTATTTAAAGCTAAAAGCTTTTACTAAACCAATCATAGTAGTTTTGATCCATGAACTTAATTAAACTCAATCTTGAAATGGATAATAACTTCTGAGGAATAAAAACAGTCAATCCTATCCCGATAAAGAGGAATTAATGATGAGTTTTGCTGATATACTGAGTCTAATCCCATGTTGAAGTCATTTTCCTATATCATGGTGCTCAGTCACTTTTTCTTTTCCCACAATTACAATCAAGAATCAGTTGCAAACTGAACACGAATCACAGGCGACTGGCTCGTCATTCTCACTCAAACTGCATCTTTACATAAACACAAAATGATGAATAACCATAGATGTTCATCTTGTTTTAAATCTGACCATAAAGCTTCACTATTATTTTTGTGACCCCTCCAAAAAATGGCATGTGACGCTTTGTCAGCTGCCCTTTGCATGAAGTGTGTATTTCCACTTTTCATTGTGTGTTTCACTCACACCCCCCTCTCTGACTGGGCTCTGGATTATTAGCTTAAGGTCTCTAAAAATATCCCTCTGACTGTTTAAGCCTCTGACAACAGCAACATCTCTCACATTTTGATAGCTCCATATTAACCGTGGCTTCACGGGGCTCATGCGCTCCTCGTTATCTTCTACCTCGTTTGCCTGAAGACGAGAACTTCAGAGGCCCTGAAATCTGTCCTCTCCTTTCAGAATCAGATTATCAAACGCACGCAATCACGGCCATCTCGGAACGCATCAAGATGCTTTTATAACGCGGGAGGATTTTTTTTTGTGTCTGTGTCCAGATGTCACTCAAAGCACTTGTCATTGTTGCAACAGCTGTAGAAGCACATGGGACGTCATTTGGAAACCACAACATGCCAAAGCAGCACATGTCAAATATGAAACATACGCAGCCTGGAACATAAGATTTCTGAATATTAATGCCATAAGCTCCTTATGGAATTGCGACTTTAATTACCTATCTGTTCTGTTTTATTGGCCGGCATGTGCAGCCACAGTAATTGCATATTTACCGCCGTACAGTATTTATGTGTTAGGTTTAGCTAAGCCTATATTACAAATATTTCTGATGTTGAAATACATAGCGACTGATAGAAATTAATAATTTCCTAAAAAGGATTACAGTGTACACATGTGGCTCATAGATATTGCTTCAATTATCTTTTCTTCTTACGCCTACGCTCTCTCCAAAGGCTTTTCTCACAAATATTATAGCTGCTAACTAGAGAGAGGCGGAGGGCGAGGCAGAGCCATGTGCCGCTCAGCAGCAGCATCGTTGTTGCACTCTTCATTTATGTTTCTCTTTTAAATGCTTTGATATGAAATATTGCTGTTTTGACAGGATGTTTTTCAAGCTGCTCTTGTCTCTGCGAGATGCCTCCTGCTTGTCAGTGATTGAGCGCTCCTGAGGAGAAAAAGTCAATATGTGGTCATAAATAAAGGAAAACAAATGCGAGACCTGAACCCTCGATGGATTGAAAAGGCAAAGGGAGGTGAAACCAGATGACACATCTACATTAAATGATTATAAAACCGCTTCTTGACTGCAGGAGCTAATTGTTTCGACTTTGTGTGTGTGTGCGGGGAAGGTGGGGTGATGAATTGACATGTTGCCGGTGCTGTGAAGTTGATCCGAAGCACAGAGCCATGAGGTTTCCCTCCAGGGACCGGTAACCTTATTGTTCCATGTCATCTCCTCCCCTTCTGTTTGAGGAGCAGGTTGTCAACCTCTCCCCAAGGTCACGCAAACACCAGCCCCCCTTATGCACATAATTGGATTATTTAGTATCATAAAATCAACTTATTGGCCCCGTCTGGGATCAGAAGTGGACTTGGTGATCCAGATTGTCTGTCATGATTTGTGGCATCGTTCTGAACTGACACGCAACAGCTTCTGTCATCGGTTAACACATCATAGGGTGGCCTATTTAGTTCTATTTAGGGCATCGCCGGTTGTTTTCTGATTACAACTTTACAGTATTTTTCTGTTTGCTTTAAAAAGCGTCAAGTAGTTTGCTCTAATTGCTGTGAAATATGACAAATCGGTCAGCAACAGAACTGACTTATTTCATGAAATAGGTTGTAATAACCAACTCTTTGAGGCTTTGACAGAATTTTATTTTTATCATGTTTTCTCCCATGAGTCATTTGATCACCTGCTGGTTAAAAGCTGCTGCAACCCGACCATGTCTCAGGAGGCTGCTTTTTGGGGGAAAAAAAAAAAAAAACACAGATTTTAACATTTCAATAAAATAAACGCTTAATAAAATAAATCCAAATATCAACAAATGCATGGCACGATTTTGGATTTAGACCTCACGGTGAGTTAGCCATATCATGCCATATGGTAACCAAAGGTAACCCGACCTGCCAGATGGTTTGTTACATACAACCATCTGGGAAGTCCTCTGAAGGAATCGATTGGATAAAGGGAAGTCAGTTTGAAAGAATATTTAGGAGGTTATTGAACGAAACATCTTTATCACAACAGCAATCTGTTAAATCACAGAAGGGCTGCAAGTATTTTGGTACAACTCAGTAATGTAGTAGGGTGGTAATAGGAATGTTAGGCTATATCCTGCTAATACTATAGTTATAACCATCTTATTACATCATTGTAGCACAAAGTACCCTGAATAAAACTATAAATGTTTTTTTTAATCTAGAAATATAGTAACATGAATGTTGTAGTAACTTGATATTAGTGAGGTAATAAAGGATGATGTTTGCTAATAATTAATCCTACAATCAATTATGGTAATTTCTGTTCAAAACAGGGGTGTTTCTAGGGGGGCCAGAGGGGGCCAATGCCCCCATGACACCAAGCTTGGCCCCCCTGTGGCCCCCATGCTAAATGCTGAGTCTCAGGCATTATAGTGTGTTCGATTTGTCCTCGGAAGTCGGAAAATCAGAGTTGAAAAAAATCAACTATAACGTCCTCTGAAATCGGACTTCTTGGACAGTCGGAGAATATTTTGTGCCCCGACTTTGGGGGGAAAAAGATGGCGGCTCCTCATAAGAACCGTTAAATGCTGTGAAAACATGTTTATTTTGTAAGATCTGCTTGTCTGGATGTGTCTACATTCAGACTCACGTGTAATGCTCTGACTCTAAATGAATTCAGAGTGTTTGCAAGAGCGAATTAATTCAAGTCTAAAACAATGTTTTGAATATATGCTGCTAACAAATGGCAATGTGTTTGTGTGTGAACCAAACACGAAAAGAAATACAACCATAAATTACTTTTTACATTGGTATTCCGACTTTTCAAACTGGAACTTTTGTAACTCGGGTGTGACGTTATTCCCAGTTTCGAGTTCCGACCTCCGAGGACAAACCGAACGCACCATTAGAAACAAACACTGTTTCATGTCGTCACTGAAATGATAACCAAGAAATCAAAGTATATTTGCAAAATTTTATTCTGAAACTTATTGAAGTTATTGTGAACAAAGTAACTGTAACTGAATAGCTGTTATTATATTGCTGTAATTATACACCAAAATTTGAAATACTTAAAGACAGTGTTTGTAGTTTTTTTGTTTTAGAATGTGACCCTCAAAAAAAGAAATTTGATGTTTATGGATACAATCTGTGACCAGGAGTTTCTATGTAATAACCATGAATCAGAGCTGTAAGGTGATTGAGTTCTAATGTTTTCATTCAATTATTAATGTTTTCTACTCACTAATATTCCAGATGATTGGGCAAATCCAGTTAAACTGTTATTTTTATGGTTTCGTCTTTTACCTAAGAATCCCTCTTTTCGGGGAAATGTAATCAAACTCGTTGTTATTGTTTATTCTTGTTGACAAATTACCAATGAATATAGATCAATAAACTGCTTCCACCAGGCTTCCTTCCTGGTAGCTTGATGTTGGAAATGATTGTGAAGCTACTGAAAAAACATCCTCAATCCCCCCCCTCCCAAAGCCATGGCTTCCTGTATCTTTTCAGAAAACAGTGAAAGCACCGTTTGTGAATATGTTTTGACATACTGAACATGTAGCTCACATGACTGATCGCATTAATGAGCAGCTGTTTCCACTTGAAGATGAGAAACATGGCCAATACTTGCTGTCATGAAAGAATAGTTTATAAAACCTTGAACACTATGCTCCACTTATTTCCCATTAAAGGCTAAAATGACAGGTTGTTAAAGGATCTTCCAGGGTTTTTTGAGATCTTGTTTCTGGTTAGCAAATGGATACTTCTGTGCAATATTTTTAAATTTACAGAAATTCCCTCACAAACACTTCAGTTGACTGGCTGGAATGATGGAATAAGTTGCAAATCTAAAAATCCAGTGTCTTATGTTTGGTAAAGCTCAGGATTATAAAGTTAACATGTTTATGGAGAGATTAGAGTTGAATAAAGGATTGTCTGGTTGTTAACCTGTAAGGAGACTAAATCAGTAAAGTAGCTGTTAAATGCCCACAGCGTTGGGGATTCCCACATACCAGCACACATTCAGGATTTCTGTGGTTGTTTCAAGCCTGCAGGCTGATGTAGCGTTATCTCATGCTGCTGTAGTAAGATGAGATGATGTCGGGTAATAGTTTAAATGGGTGGGCTGCCTGCCTATTAAATCAGGAGCTGGCAGAGCAGCCCTAACTCGGGTTACTTATTCTCAAGTGACATGTGAGGAGTGAAGGGAAGCGAGATGTCTTTACTTCACGTCTGTGGTTTGACATTGTGCTCTGTTTGTGACTCTGTAATTACCTGCTCATTTATGTGTGTGTGCTTTATCTTTTCTAGGAGGCGGACACATTTGCCAAAGAGCTGGGCTTTGAGGTGAGTTGACCAGCAATTGCACAGTAAAAAAGATCCTAAAGGTTTATTTTTGCTGATAATGAAGTTCTTTTTGGACAGTGATTGATGTGCTATTATACTCTCCAGGCCTTGCAGCAGTTGCTATGGAAACCTGGCAGTCGTCATGGTTTCTTTGTTCAGCCAGCTCTCTGTTATGACGCACTCTGCTAGGTCTGCACCCAACATCGCCTACAGATGTTATTTATTGAATTTTGAAAAGCCTCTTGGGAAGCTGAGAAGTTGGGCATGGTTTCAAGCCTTTCTCTGCAGGCTCGGAGCTCATCAGGTTGCCAGGTTAAAAAGCATCCTCATTATCTTTATTGCACTCAGGGATGTTAGTGTATGTCTTCTCTTCACTTCTATAACATTACACCACACCGAATCACTCTGTAGTCTTTTAATGACTAAATTAAAGCCACTTGTGGTTTTAGGTTATGGGAATAAGGATCGCAGTGTCCGTCCCTCCCTAGAATGCCTCTGAAGTGTAAGATAAATACTCCTTTGGTCTATTTCGTGCTTGCATTTTTTTGCATATTTTCTGCATCTCTATTTAAGCACAAAATCAAAACCACAAATAGCCAACATGTGTTGTTGTTTTCCTTTTTTTTTTTACACACACAAAAAAAATGGGCTCAGGTATTTTAAGTGCCATCTCTCTTTCAGAGGTAGAGCTGCCTTGAATATGGCTCTGCTCTGTGTGAATAATTGTCATCCAGAATCACTAACGGTGTGATCAACGTGACTGGAATAGAAATGCAATCCTGATGGCAGTGACAGGTTTAAGAGAGGAGAAGGGATGAAAGCAAGAAGGTGGAGGGAGGGGAGGAGGAGGGGAGGGTGGTGGTGGTGGGGGGGGGACGCTGGTGGTAATGGAGGGGCCTCGCATGAAAAAAAAAATCTGAAAGGGCAAAGTGAAGACTCTGCTAGTAGTTACAATTCTTTGACATTTTCTGTGTCAACTTGATTTGGCAGAACACTGTGAAATTGCATTGGATGAATGTGATTTTTTTTCCCCCAGATAACACCAGCCGTGTGTACTGTACTCGCTGCATTTCTGGGTTGAAAGATGTTTTCTTTACACTTGTTTTTTTCTTTACTCTTGTCACTTTCTGATAAAAAATTATGCTTTCTTTTACAAACCACTTCCTGCACTGTACTTTTACATTTGCAAGTATTTTAACAATAACTGCACCCGCAGATTTAGAAAGTTTTAATAAATTAGAAAATTTGCATTTGTTAAGTTTGTCATAACTCATAAAGCTGATTCCACTTTTTGATGTTCTTAAAATGTTCTAATTCTAAGATCAATAATTGAAAGCATACAAAATATTTATATTCTGTTTCCTGCTTTAGTTGAAAACTAGACTTTGAGTTTATAATAAAACATTTACAGGGAAAAATAAGAGAAAAGTGAGCAGCCGAGAAAATTCTGCTTCTTCTTAATGTTTTATATGTCTCTTGAGGCATTTTATTTTGAAAGATTATACAGAAATAAATAAGCATCTAGTTTTTAAGTCCTCCCTGCACAAATATGTGTTATAAGTAGCATAACTTAATCACTTAGGATGTGTTGTGTCAAACATTTCAAGTAAAAAATTGACTAATTGTGGTTTTCTGATAAGTCATCACTGCATGCATGTTTATTTATATTTATTACTGACTCTCATAAGGACAGTGATATAATTTCCTGCCCAGTAAAACTCATTAATTTGCTAATTAAGCATTTTCAGGGAAACCATAATTAAATATTGTCAATATCTAACCCTCAAGACACAGCGTGATGTACTTCTAATGTATTCTGAAACACTGTTATCATCACATTATGGATGACTAACACAAATGACAGCCTCACTTTTTCAGTATAAATACAAGATAAAGAGCTTGTCCCCTTCAACACGGCAATCAGCAGATCTGAACACAGTCGCCTGATTGTGATCAGTTTCCTTTAAATGCTCAAAGAACTCTCTGCATCACAGCTCTAATTGAATCTCTCCCTCGCTGTATTTTTCAGGCAGCCTGCAGTGGAGATTATCAGTTTCTCACTGGCTTCAACAGAGAAACACAATTTAACACCCTTGTAAAGCTTTCATATTTCACGCTTTGTTGATTTATGTCTGATCAGTTGCCTCACAATCGTAAATATTGCCATTTGTCAGCAGTAAACCGAATCGACCGTATCATTTGTCAATCCATTTGTTTTGCACTCGATCTAAATGCTATTTTTCCTTGTTATTTTTGCTCTATAGGAAGTTGTCAGGTGAGTGTTTCTGACAGGCAGAAAGGAGCATGTAGCCTATGTGTGTGGTTACCTGTGTTTGTGTGCCATGATGCTCATTCTGCCACCTCTGGCCCTGAGAACCTTTCAGCTCCTAAACCTGAGTAGAGTGCCTTTTTTATGTCAGCGAACATAAAACCTGAGGGTGACAATGTGCCAGAGCCTTGTGTGGCTTTGCATTCAGTGTCTGAAGGAGTGCTTGTGGTTACATGCAGTCACAGTGACAAATTGCTCTTTTTTCACCATCGCCTGCTAACAGCCTCTGTATTAACCTCACTATTAGCACTTACTTAGAGTGTTACACCCATTTTTCCTCAGCCCTAGGTCTCCCTGGACCTCTTAGGGCTGATTAAAGGACGTTTGGGAAGCATTTAGAGGTGTAAAAGCTCATTGGTTTGAGTGAGCCAGAGTGGCTGGTCATATTTGGCCAGAGCCTATCTTTCTGATTACTCCCATAATCACAGCATTTGCTCTCCCTAAAGTTGCTCAAGTGTTAGCTTTGATACAGATGCTCGATGCCATCCGTGATCTCTAATTCTGGCTCCTTAATGTGCTGCATTACAGGAAAAACCAGTCCACCCTGCTGCAAGACAGAGATAAAGACATTCTACCTGCTTATAGTACATCATGATGAGTTAATAATAAAGTAGCACTGACAGGTGTGGGTTTTTTTATCCCTCTCATGATCAAAGGCAAGCACTCCGGAGAGCTTTGTCGTCTCCAGGCGAGAATATCCATTCTGTGCAGATGCTGAGGAGAGATGGCCTGTTTCAGAAGGAGAATGATACAGTACACGCACCACCTATCCCTTCAGCTTGCAGAAGTAGCTTTATCTGACAACGGCATATCTTCACACACTTATTTTCATCTCACTTAGGGAATATGACATTCTAATATTTTCCAGCTCTCCTGTAACTACATGGAAGCATCATCGAGCGCTCTTATTGATCCACTTCAAAGCAGCCCATCTGGTTTTATGATCACTTGATCTGCCTGCCCACATTGGAGAAAAAAAATCTGACCCCTCTCGGTGGTTCTTGTGATCTTTGATTGACTACTCAGAAACTGCTCGTCACGATGCATTTATCCAACTTAACCCGGTGTTTTCACAGACGGCTGACATTGCAGTGATCGCAAACAAGACCCAAAACCTCCCCAAGGAGAACGCAAAGAGGCAGCGAGTGGTGGTCTTCACTCAGGGCAAGGACGACACCGTTGCAACTGTTGGTAGGTCGCTCTTGTTTTCCATGTGTTGTCTGCTTATTCACAAATTTTCCACTCAAAGTCATCCCTGATTTTGGCCCCTTTTGGACATATTTACCCTTCACTTAAACCTTACAACATGAAACTGTAGAGTCCAGCATTAAATAAATGCTTGTTGACTGGAGGGAGCAGAATGTTATCGGTTATTTTCTTTGAAGTTAAGCTCTGATATTGACACCAGATGTTTAAAAAAAAAAAAAAGAATGCTTGCACTACATTCTGTCATCTCCGAGCATAAAAGAAGTGTGGGGGATGCAGAGAGCCGGCATTGATTTGTGAAGCACTTCTAACTTTGTCTTGGACAGACTCCAGGCCAGTCCTCAGCAATTTTTAATGCTTCAACTCTAACATCCTGTCCCCTTTTGTCTTTTTTTCAAAATTCCTTTTTTCCTTGCAAAATGCTGGCACAGTGACCTTGGGGAGAAGTTGACAGAGCTTCAAATCAATCCAATTTCCTTTGATACAGAACATATTTAGTAGTAGGACATTAAAAGGCACTGTCATCATAACTGAGCACAGGTTGGGGGGTTTAAGTAGGAGAGACAATAGTTTCTGATTACTGCTAGGAGCCTTTGACTTTGTTTGGAACCACAGGGTGTCTCTCCTCATTGCCCTTGTGGTTTAGTTCAGACTAGCAGAGCATGGTGAGAGATGGCCCTTAGGTAAAGACTCCATCATATCAATCATTACTGGGGACTGCACACAGCTACTGCTACTAAACGACTTTAGCTATTCAGAAAATGTCTACATAAATGTGCTATGTGAATGTAGCATGTCATATAGTGTCCCATTATATGACATTGTAGCTAATCCTCTCGTATCCTGAAAGATTACATCGTATTTATTGTATTGGCTCCATGGTGGTACAGATGTTAGCACTGTTGCCTCCCAGCAAGAAGGTTGCAGGTTCAAATCCCGGCTGCAGTCGTCTTGCCTGGAGTTAGCATGTTCTCCCCATGCAGGTGTGGGTTCCCTCCGGGTATTCCGGTTTCCCCCACGGATCATAAGATACCTGAAAGGTCACAAATCTAAGTTGCTTTGGATAAAAGTGTCCTCTAAATTAATAAATATAAACATTTATTGTATTGTACCATACAGAATCATATCATACCACATCATATCGTACCACACTGCATTGCATTGTATTGTACCATGTTGCCTCATACCACATTGTATCATATTGCATGATGTTACATCACATTGTATCGTATCACATTTTATCGTATCACATTTTATCGTATCGTATTGTTTCGTATATTGTGTTGTATCACATCATATCATCTAGGGGTGTGTATTGGCAAGAATCTGGCGATACAATATGTATCACGATACAGGGCAGGCGATACGATATATTGCGATATAATGCGATACTATGAGTAAGACCATATATTATGATTTTCAAAACATAATTTAAGAGTAAAAAAACTGTCACAGCATTCTAAAAACTTCAACCTTTTTCATACATAACACATCCAGTTTTATTACTAGATCTAGTTGATCCACTGGGACGAAGAAGGTGAAAACAGCCACCAACTAGCGGTCATACTTTTAATTTTACTTCAAAAATTACTGCCATCATTAGTGGTTCCATTAAACTGTTTTAACATAAAATAAAAATTGATAATTTGCTTTAAATTTTGATACAGCAAAATATCGCAATATTATTGAAATAATATCTTGACAGAAAATATCACAATATATTGCCGTATCAATATTTTCTTCCACCCCTATCACATTGTATTGTACCAAATGTTTTTGTATCATATCCCAACATATCATGTTGTATTGTATAAAATTGCATCTTGTTATATCTTATTTTGTTATATCATATTGCCTCAAAGTCACATCATATTGTATTTTATTGCATTGTTTTGAATTGTATAGTATTACATCATATCACATATCGTATCATATCATATTGATTTGTATCAAATAACACATTGCATTATGTCACCTCACATTGTATATAATTGTATCATATCATATTTTATTGTCTCATATCCTGTAATATTATTTTGTATTGTATCTCCTCATTTGTACCTAAATGCATCGTATTGGATCCTATTATATTATGTCGCATTATGTCATGTTGTATCTCTTCTTTTATTTAAACATGCATAAATTAGCCATTTTTATTGTGCACAAGTTAATCTTATTTCAGAAAATGTATTCTAATATTTTATGTATTAGATATTTTTAAACCTCCTCATTTATTTCCTTCTTAGGATATTCAAAGTCCATATTTTCAGGTTTATTCTTAGTGTGATACAACTCAGGGGGACAAAGTGTTGATACCGTGTGTTGTTTGTTCAAACAGAATCCCCCCAGATTGGAATTAAAAACAAAGCCAACAGAAGAGTGACTATTTCAGACCTGAGTTAAATAAGATAGATGAGTTCATTATTTGGTTTAAGTGCAAACATTTGGTCATAGATGTGAGGTCACATTTACATTAATTCAAATGTGTCTACAGCAGTGATAATGAAAGTTATGTGTCATGCAGAGCATCTACCAGTATATACAGGGAGACAAACAACAACCTGTGTTTGTGTGAACATTTTGGCTTAAGTCAGATAAAAATAAGATGGTAAACAGTCTGCATTATGACGCATTCTGATTTTCTTCTTAAATCACAATGTGCTGTTGTTCTTACAGTAATGAGTTCTTTTGTTATCAACTTGAGAAAGCCTTATTTTTCCACTTTCCTTGAGGATCTTTTTTTTGTCTGAGAGGAGATGCTGCATCTTCAGCCTGACTCAAAATGCTGTTGCAAGCATGCTTTTTTTCTGTTTATTTGGCTCAAGTGCTGTAAAATTTATGCTTAAAAGCTGCACAAAAATGGTGTAGAAGAGTAGTAAAAAGGAGATTTTTGTGAAAAAGAAGCAAAAATCTAAAGAAAAACTTTGAAAAACCCATAGAAAGTCTGAAGAACTGAAAAAAGTAATTTAGAAAACAGCAAGAAAGTCTGGCTGCTTAGAGGCAAAATCCAAAGAAACGATAAATGACTCAGAAGATTTTGTTTGAGCCACAGCACAGATTAGCCATTCATTTGTTAGAATTTGGTTAAATGTTGATGAATTGATATGATTTAAAGAGTGTCACATCATGTATGCAAAATTCCCTTAAATCTAGATGTTGTTTACTATTTTTACCTGTATTTCAACCATCCATGTTGTTTAGTGTTGTGTCATCTGACAGAACACTCATTGGACACACACACACACACACACACACACACACACACAAGTGGTCGTGATAACTAGCTGTGACATGTGAGTAAAAAACGAAAATGTCAGCAGCGTATCCTGATGCAGCAACACTCGTCAACTGTCCTGTAGCAGCTGGCACATGCACTCGCAGTGAAAACAATAGATGCTGGTGTTGTCATTATGCAAATATGCTGCTGCTTTGTTTGAGGCTATAAATACGTGATGTAAAGCAACCAGCTTTTTAGGAGTGTTACTGGATGACTGCCAACTGTGTCCGAGTTCTGGAGTTACCTCTCTGAGTTACTTTTGTTTTTCTTTTTAACGGGGCAGCTGATTAAACAGTTTTATAATGACCAAATTCAATAAACTGAAAAGAAGAAAACTATGTGACAACCAAGTAAATTCCAGAAAAGCTACCTTCAACATAAGCTGTGATTTAAAATGTAAAAAACCCTCAAAATGTTCACGGAAAAAAGCTGAGGAAAGAGTCATCTCAGGAGATTAGAGGGATATTTATTGACCAGCATGTTGTGAGGTAAAGGCTAGAATACCAACTTCAAGCAGCTTGATGTTCCTCTGATTACAGTTGGACAGATTACTTAAGTTTGAGGTCCACAGGACCAGTTTGCTCATGAGGAGGAATAAAATACCTGTCAAGTTTCAGAAATCACTTGATTCCAATGATTGACTCAAATAGTTGTGCGAGAAGATTCATAGGTGCAATGTTTTTTAAATTAATACTAGTATATCATTGATTTTCAGTAATTTTATAGACTATTATGACTTTTCAGTGACCTCTGTTGCCTTTTTTTTTTTTACAGAATGTTTTTATCTACATCTGCTGATGTTTCAGTATCTCCCATTTATGCTGCAACATTTCCATTACATCAAACTAAACTCTTTGGGTTAAAAACCTTCCTGACGTGACTTATATTCATGATTTTATCCTGATAAATCCCCTTCCAGACAGAAAATAATAATCCTGCCTGAACCTGAAAAAGCCATATATTGAAATCAACAAAGCACTAATTGAAATTAAGTGAATTATCATCAAAAGCGTAAAGAGTTCTTGTTGAAGAGCAGCCTGACACGGCGCTGGAGGTGATGGATAATTCCTGCCTGCTCCTCTCATTGCTCCTGCATGAAGACACAGCCGTGTATGAACTTTATATAAAATCTATGATGAATGCCGGCTGGATGAGAGACACAGTGTTTCAGATGTCATCTACAAAGGCAAACATGATAAATGTCATTGACTGCGCTAGCATTGCTGCGGCGCAGTTACAGGAGTAGCAGGTTCAGTAGTGGTGGTTTGTGTGTTTGTCTGCGTGTGAACATCGCTATTCATGGCAGCCAAATAAATGTCAATGTAAGAGAAAAAAAAAGGAGAGAGAATTAAAGATTTTCATTTCCCAGAGGCGGCACTCTAATAAACTTGATCTCTCATTTTGTTTGCAATTTGTCCTCCTGTCAGGAGTTGATCATTTGCCAGCCTCTGTGTGTCATGTTAAACCATTTTATAAACCATTTATAGTGATTAAGAATGAGAGAATGCCTTTCCCCTATGGTGTAATACTCCAAAAAGAGATGTCAGTTTGTTATTGTTCCCTTTTTTCCCCCTATACCCTTCATTTAGAGCCTTTTGTCACACCACAGCTTCAAACCTGCCTTTTTAAGAGGCAGGAGCAGTCGGAATTGCCCTTTATTTAGCTGCCTCTGACACGGCTGAACCACACCGAGCTGTTGCTTATACATTATTGCCGTAATTAAGATCACTACGCTCTGAACCTTAACAGTGAAAGATCTAATAAAGCATCGTTCAGCAGGGGTTGCCGCTCTAATCGCTGATAAGGACTTGATAAAGCCTGACTCGGCTCCTCTGAGAGTTTTCCGAGCTCTCGAGAGGGCAAAAGGCAGGCAGGTTTCAGCTCTGATACTGATCTATACATGTTAATCACATTAGACGGAGAAGGAGCTCAATGCTAAATATAAAGCCAGAGGATCTCATCTTTTAGTTTCCATTGAGATGAGTATTTTTTCTGCTTATTAATGAAGTGTTGATTCCACATTTTCTAATAGACTGAATCAATTAAGATTTCAAAGACCTGATTGAAACCTTTTCCTTCACAACTTCCTGACAGAATAGCAGTTGGCGATGATCTTTTGCCTGCGGTTGAAGTAATTACGGGCACATGTCCGTTTGTATAAAACTCAGTGAGCGAAGATGCTGGTTACGATAGGGAGGCAGATTGAATGTCAGCTCGCTCCTAACCTGCCACGTTTGCCAAGAAAGCGGTGAGGCTGTTTTCTTCTCTGAGGCTCCGATTTTGGCTCAGACACGAGAAAAAGAATTATTCTCGCACGAAACTCTGACCGCTTTTAGCTAAATATTCACGCAACTCCAGATCAGCATTAGAAATAAAGTCATTGATGATAAATGGTGACATTTTAATAAATTGACAGCTGAGCGCAGAAATGCCACCAGTAGAGCTCAAAACAAAACTCCATATGATCACGTTTCAAAAAAAAAAAAAAAAAGCTACAGTCGTCTTATTTTAACTTTTTTTTTACTAGAGAGCACTTTTCTCAGTCACTGCTGAGCTGAGAGTTGGCATTGTCAAAAAGAATAGCCAATAATAAAGGACTTAATTGATACTCATTTCAAAGAGATGGCTGCTGAAAGAATTTCTTTTAATCACCACCATTCAAGAGCTGTAATGAGGGAATTATGAAGCGTGAATTAACAAAGCACACAATTATACAGTACCTCACTGGAAGGAATTATTTGAATTCCTTTGAGTTTTTTTTCTTCTTTTTCTCGCTACCTGTCAGAGCTCATACACTCCCACACATTCACCAAAAATCTGCTCTTTAATTTTGCCTGAATAAATTTAAGGAACAAAGTTTTTTTTTGCTTTAAAAACGTGAGTGTGGTGGAGTTTTATTGATTGAACATGATGTTGCCAGAGTCATTATTGTGAAATGTGAAATGAGTTCAGCAAAGTGATGTTTTCAGATGTTCTGCGAGCCAGTAACAACAGAGTCGGGAGTATTTTTGGCAGAAGGGTGTTTTGGTTTTTATTGCCATGTCCACGACAGATTTTTGTCAATGAGATCTTTGTTAAAAACAATGGGGGAATTGTTGGACTGTAATTTGAGTTAACGTGTCAGTCAGATGGAATTATTTGCATCAGTGAAGTTGTGTGAACTTTTCTCCCAGCAGCTGAGCATGAAGCTGAGTCGTGAATAATGAGAATTATTGGACATCTAACGTGCTGTGATGTGTTTAGACGTAGTTTTTAGGTTCTGGAAAATACATTTCTTAGCTGATCGCTTAAAAATGAAAACCGCAATTCAGTTTGGTTTATTTATAAAGCTCCAGTTCACAACACAAGTCATCTCAAAGGTGGACGAACGGAGCCTTCTGGGTCAACAAGGAAGAGACAAACACAGAAGGACTGGATCGGTCGTCGTTTGGAGTGAAAAAAGTTAGTGGCAGCAATAAGAGAAAATACAAACAGAGAGAGTAAAGCCAGTTTGTCCTCCAGCAGTCTGAGCCTATAGCAGCATAACTAAAGGAATGAGCCAGGAAAACCCTATGGGGTTTATAAAAAAGCAAAGTCTGAACTAGTCTTAAAAGTAGATATGGTTTCTGCCTCATGGATGGAAATGGGCTCTACCTCATTTTACGTTAAGAAACTCAAGTAAACCAGCAGTCGGTGAGCAAAGTGCTCAGTTGGGGACATCTGGAGCAAGAAGATCTCTAATGGAAGATATTTTAGAGCCTTATAAGTGAAACAAAACCTCAAATTAAATTCTGGACTTCACAGGGAGACAAAGGAGTGAGGCTAAAACTTGAGAAATGCGATCTCTCATCAGAACTCTGCATGGCAGCAGCATTCTGGATCAGTCTGAGACCTCTATGAGAATATTATTAACATCCTGATAATAGAGAATTGCAATAATCAAGTTGGTAAGTAATACAAAAAAAAAAAAGAAATATCTCATATAGGTGCCTAAATAGATTTTTCAGCATCTTTGTGATTTTGTGTAACAGAAATAATTAGTATGTTTGTTGTTAGCTTCCTGAAGGACCTCAATTTGGAAAAAGTGTTTACACCCTATGGCAGCTCAGCCAAAGCTAAAGTGTATTGCTGCCATCTTAAAAAATGTAAATTTAAAAAATTCCAAAGAAGTTCTTGCAAGGTTATATTATACACCTTAACACCATCATACATTTTTTTAACTTTACTGCTGACATATTGTTTATTTTGAAGCTGATGGTGTAAGGGCTCATAAATTAATGTTGCACAAACTGCTATGAAATTGTGACAATTGGAGCTGTTTTAAGATGCAGCAATCCACTTTGGTAGTGTCAATGCTTAGACTAGCAGTTAGCTCATGAGTCCAATAAGATGTTAACTATTTCTCTAAACAAAGGTTGTTCTGGAAGCCTTATACAATAGGCAAGACAGGAAATATATATAAATAACTTTTGCACAGAAACACTCATCAGAACTACTGTAAAATCCTTTTTTAAAGTTTTGGCTAAATTCTTTGTAAAATGTGATCTAATCTTAACCGTATAAAGACTGAAAAATGAAATAATAATATTAAAAATCAAGTTTTTAACTATTTATTGACTAATACCAACTTAACTATTATATAACCCAAAAAAAAGTAATAAATAAAACTGGCACTTTCCACCAGTGGATCCTCCACCATAAGGCAGGAGACATATAGGACTAGATATGACTATTTTTTCATGAAAGTACTAATCCTAATACTCCCCTTGACTGATTTGAAGCTAGAAGTTGTTTGAGGTTAAATCCCAATCTACGAGTAGTTAATAAAATATCTAAAGTCCAGCTAAATGAAATCACACAAACATTTGTTTTTTAAATCTCTTTCCAGAGCACTACAAGTAATTCGTCAGAAATCTAGCTGGGAAAACTCTCAACCTTTGTGCCAAATACAGTATTTCTCCTACAACTCCTAACTATACAGAGTTCCATTGAAGTCAATAGAATGATAAAACTGACTTATTGAGGTCCTTCTGCCAATAAATGGACATGAAAAGTCAGATTGTAATGTGTGCGTCATCCTTCAATCACTGTCACAGGACCTCAGACGAAGCAGATGCACCAACATCAAAACAGCTACAAAAGCATTTCCAAACACCAGAGTGTTTTATCAGTGCATAATGAGACAAACTGTCCACAAGCAGAAGATATCCAAGTCTGTTGCTGCTCGTCTTAGAAGAGTCTGATGGACGCCAGAATAAAATGTGCAATACTTCAGTCACAGTACAGCACAAAGACCTATAATAACGACTATATGCATGTCTGAAATATGGTTCAGGTATGCTAAATGTTTTAGCTTTACTACTTTGTTTTTGCACAGATCTGCAACCTTATGCCAAAACCTCATCCCAACTGTGAAGCACGGTAGTGGAAGCATCAGTAAACACCTAATTATAAATCATACCTGGAAGTGAACGCGAGCTAAGAGAAGGTTTCCTGATGCAACAAGTCAAGTAAACAACAACCCAATGAGGAAAACATGCTACATTTGAACAAGTCAGAGTTTTGACCTTAACCCAAGTGAGGTGCTGTAGCATGACAGAAGGAAGACATCCCTGAAATATTGATGAACTGATTCTCTTTTGTGAGCAGGAATATTTCTCTTCAGCGTTGTGCAAGTTTCATAAGTTACAGGAAACTTCCAGAAAACCAAAGAAAGTTCTACAAGTTAATGATTCAGGAGTTCTCTTCTTTACTGTCTCCAGCCTGAAGTAAGAACAACTGCTGAGAGGATTCAATAATAATAATAAGTTAACAAATAATAAATCTGAATATTAAAGGATTATTTAACATGTTTTTAGAGGAAAGTAAAATCAATTTTCTGGTCAGACCACACACAATGTGTGTTTTAAGTTAGAGATTTAAGAACAGAGTCTTCTGGGTCATTCGACAGTAAAACACTGTGATAAGAGCCTAAGATGAGAGCAGACTTCTAGATCTTAGAGCCTTTTGTGGCAGATTTATGATTTACTGGAGCTGCAAGAACTTTGTCTATTTGAGGTTCCAGTACTTAAAGGGATAGTTCAGATCTTTTGAAATGTGTTTCAGTGAAAAAGTATGAACAATTCAGATTTTACCTGTAGTAGATAATAGCTCTTTGAACAGCCTGAGTTTGGAGAAACCGAGATTTGTTCTGGCTAGATGAGCTCATGGCTAATCTGAATTGGGGAAGTTACAAAGTTACATCAGTCATTAAAAAAAATATCCTGTAATTGTTATTTTCTAGACTTTTCTCAAACATTCCCGTATTTTTTTTTAGATTTTACTCACTTTTTTCAGTTAAACCCACTACATATTTAAATAGGATAAAATGACTAAAATGTGACTTTTTGCTAAACCTAACCTCTAAAGTCCCTCCCCATTTTTTAAACTACTGTGCACACATTTACACCATTTCATTTTTTTATTTTTTATTTTGTTATTTTTTTATGAACACCAGACAGAGCAGAACAAGTGCAGCGGTTTCCACCTTTAAAGCATCTTTTCTTGCAGCCACAAAGTGTGTCGCGTTAACTCGACCACATCTAACAGCGAAAGTTTCCCAACAGCAGAGGAACTGACAAACTGTAATTTATTATTAGCGCACACTTTTATGTGCGGTTAATCATTTCAAGAGGGAGGAGGGTTCTCGAGCGTCGTCTGTGGCATTAATTAAGCCAAGTCGTTATGCAGTTAATTAGCGGATCTGAAAGGATTCTTATATTATTGTCAGTTTTTATCAGTCAGCTGTTTTCTGTTAAAAAGAACTAATGCTGTTGTGAAAACAAAGTCTTTCATCTGATGTTTTTTGATGCATGATTTCTTTATTCCTCTGTTATTTTTTATTAACCAACAACACGATGGAGCCTCTACATCAGGTGTTGCTGCTGCAGGATGAGCATCTTTTGCTCTGTAGGACAAGAACTTTAATGTGTTTAAAAATTGATGATGGGAGTTTCATCTGCAGCTCTGATATTCCGAGAGCCCTTCTCAGATGGCAGGGAGCCTCATTAAACAAATTTTTTGTAGTTTTCCCCCCTCCTCATGTTCTCCTTAAACTCCCGGCCTCTTTTCTCAATAAGAGGTCTGTCAGCCGCCCCGTGTTCCTTTCATCCACATGTCAGTCTTTTGTCTCTGGCACCTTTTTGAAGGTTCACGTCTGCACCGAGGCCCTCAGATTGTTTGAAGACGGTGTGTGTGTGTGTGGTTTAGATTGTTCTGACATAAGTTGCTGATTTAATATCACTCTACACCTCAAGACTTTGTCATCTGGTAGATTTTTGTTTCTCTTTCCCCCCCACGTCTACTATAAACTGGAAGACTCTTTGAAGTTCAGATAATTGAAGCAGTATAATCCGCTGAAGACCATTAAGACACTCTTGTTTAATGCATTCAGTTTTGAGCTAAAACCACTTTAACCTTGTACTGGTTTTAATTTGACTGTGATCATTTAACATCTCCTTTGTTTTTCTCATTTGCACCAAAACACAAGTCAATTGTTCTAATTGTTTGCTCGTAAAAAAGAAATATGCTTCCAATAAATGTATATTTTAAAAGTTTTGATTGTTTAATTGTTTTTTTTCTCTAATTAATGTGATTTTAACAGTTTGTTTACATTTTAAATATGATCTAATAGTATAAACTATAGGTTAAAAAGAAGAGAATGTCTGCTCCCTCATGTATGCATCGACTGACAGCTGCAGACACCGCGGACAAGTTGTTGTTCTTAATATAGAAGTCTGCTTGGAGGATGAACGCCATGCACGTGCAGCATGTGCACATGTGTTGGGGGGGGGGGGGGGGTCGCTTTTACTGCCATGCATTTCTTTTTTTTTTTTGTCTAAAGTTTGGCTCATTTTGGTCTATATATTTTAATACCGTTATGGTATGTTGGAGTTAATTTCAGCATATGCATGAACATTGGGTACTCTTGTAGTTTTAGAGGCGGTGAAGTATCTCTGACAGTTTTTTAGGAAGTAATTTTGCAGACTTGTATGTACTAGCTGGAAGTAAATGTAGCGGATAAAAACCTTTGACTGTCTCTGGAGCAGGACTTTATTTTTGTAGTTGAGTTTTTTTCCTTGTAAAGTTCCCTGTTGTTCCTTGTATTTGGGAATGTCTTTGCATGAAGCAGAATACAGCTATGTTTTTTTTTGGGTAAAATGTCCTGAACATATTCCACATTTCCACCAATAGACTTGGTTTCTTGCAGTAAACTCATTGGAATTCTTCAATTTTACATGCATTGGATCACAAAGCCGGGACAGTTTATGTTAACGACACATAGAGTGAGTGAGCTTCACACCCAGCCTTATGGGACACGTTGACATAACTGAGAAAGTATAAACATTTCTCTGCGGGGTGCAGTAAAAAGTGTGAACATCAGGAGAAAATAGCTTTACTTTTTATATGATAAATAGTGAGATCTGATGTTCAACAGACTATCGCTGATTGTGTGATGAAATCTGAGGTTTTTCTTCTATTATTTGGGTCTAAATCAAGATATGAAGAACATAAGTTGTGAATGACTCTCCGCTACTCCAAATTTCAACTCGGTATCAGTAAAATTGACAGAATAATCGAGACATTTTAATGAACTTTGCTCTCATGTCCTGACTACAGGGGACAGAGTGACTATGTTTCCTGTTGTGGACATTGACCAGAATAACATCGTGGACACCAATGGAGCAGGAGATGCCTTTGTGGGAGGTACAGTATCATCACACACGTCTATGCTTCCTGTATTGTATTTGAGGTGATGAGTGGTACTTCTCCGTTCCTCCGTCTACCCAGGATTCCTCTCTGCGTTGGTCCGAGAGCAAACACTGGAGGAGTGCATTCGTGCCGGACACTATGCAGCCAACGTCATCATCAAACGGGTCGGCTGCACCTTCCCAGAGAAACCGGAATTCCACTGATGAATCCGAACTCTGCATATTTGTCTTTCCCACAAGATGCTACTTCTGTACTTGTACGCTTCAGGGTTTTTATGTACATTTCTTATTTTAATTCACAACGACTGACTTCATGGACTAATTGTTTGCTGCTTGACCATTTTACAGAGCTTTAATAAGAAACTGAGGTATTGTAATCCAATTCAAATGAAGTACTAGGATTAGACTGTGGAGTATATTTATGTATAACGCAGCATTCCACCAGAATTTGTCTTGTGAGAATCAAAAACTGAATTCCTGCAGGTTTGAAAGATGTTAAGGAGCTAGGTACTATTCTGTGCTTCAGCATTGCCTCATCTTTGCTCTAAATAATTTAAATGTCACAAAAGTCATTATTTATTTTCTAAAGAAACCGATTAGTGATTGAGAAGGTTTATTTTTTAGTAGCACCATAAACAAAGTTACATACTGTGGCCATAATAATTGGGGTTCTTGTCCTTGTATCTAATGATTAGAGCCAACATTTGTAAAAAAAAAAATGTAAATTAACATTTGTTGAAACATCACACACTTGATTGTAATTGTTCCTCAATCATTTACTAGATTTTAGCAGTAAATTGCACACAATTCATCATGCATTTGGAATATTGAGCCATGAGGAGGTAATATTGATGTAGATGTGTTTAGACGTTTGAAGGTGTGACTGCAAAGCAGCAAGCTACAAACTTTAATCACTTCTTTGTGCAGGTGGTGAATTTGGTGATTCTTTATAATAAAACATATATTTGATTTTGTCATTTCATAATATTTCTTGAATATCCATCCATCAAATATATAAATGATTGCTATTGTTCCTGTCTTGTAAGGTTTATGCTTTATAGTGGCCATCTTGAATGTGGTTAATTCCAAAAGTTAACCAGATGTAGACATCTATCAAAGATTATTTACTGAGAGTTTCATCAAAATTTGTCCAGTGTTCATTAAAATGCATCCAGTGGTTCATGATATGTGTTGCTAACAGTTAGCCAAGATTAGCTCCCAATACTTATTGGCAAAATTTATAGGAAACATTTAGCGATCTTTCAGCTACTACAACAAACTTTACCTAAATATCTATAAAATGATCATGAATTAGTCATTTTTGGTCTTGCTAAGTTTGATTAGTTGTGTGGCCATCTTGAATTGGGTTGACTCTAATCACTTCTGAAATTTTTTATGAAATCCAATCAGTCATGAGATACTTTGCTAACGAATATATGCACACAGACACAGACAGTGGGGAAAAAAGAGGTCATGATATAACTTTACCAAGACAGAATTGTGTTTTGTTTAATCATCATGTGATATATTGAAAACAAGGGCAACACAGAAGTTTGTAAAGCCATTTTATTTAATCAGTGAGCCAGCCTTATGCTACTAACCTCCCCCCCCCCCTCCCATTCCCATCCTTCATTATGGGACTTGTCTACTGGCTCTACCCTCCCAGTGCTGGTCAGGGTCCTAACTGGACCAAAGTGGTGCTGCTGGACTGCAGGAGATCACTTTTCTCAGTTTAAGGGATTAGCGGTTGCTCTTCGCTACGACCATTAAAGGGACCTGAAAATTAGGCTGATCCTTCGTGCCCAGCTGTGCTGTCGCTGGGGGTTGGGGGGGGGGGGACAGACAGAGGCCCCTTCCACAACCCCCCAAAGAACTGTTGGGCCAAATCTTAAGTGTGTGAAATAATTCAGCACTCTGTTCCACTATGGAGTGTGAGAGGGTAAAACATAGATTTTTTTTTTTGTTCTTCTTGAAAAACTTGTTACATCATATATTTTTAGCACACTGGAGGAAATCCAGTATTTACACTCTCTGCATAGATCCCTGTTTTCTGCAGATATGCTAATTTAGGTCATCTAGGTGAAAACATTCTCAAGCCAAAATGTTATTAAAGAACTTTGAGACACTTTTTTTAATCACCCTTTTTTTGTGAGTGTGTGTATGTGTGTGTGTGTTTTTTTAAGGTTTAACACAGATGCGCTTTGAAAAGGGCCACATTTCTGATTGGGCAAGATCACACTCCATGGCAGCTGGTTCATTTGCTTCTCAAGATGACAGATGGCAAAACACAAACACAAAAAGAGAGAGAGCCATGATTAAGTAATGAGAATGCCTGCCACAATAAGGGAAACTACTTTTCTCGCTTTTCCTGACAAACTTTTTCCATGCTCAGTGAATTTGGAAAAGCTAAATTAAAAAATGCATTTAATTTATACATCACAAGAAATGTGGCATTATTATATAATGAACCGTCATCATTTAAGACATTTTAATTCCAGTTTAATTGTGTTGCTACTGTCTATTAAACTTCTCAATTTGTCTGTTTGATCCAAACTTATTTTAATTTGAAGTAAGTGCAGAAAAGCTTGACTTTATGGCATTTTCCTGCAGAAGTGGTGTCGTTTTTTAATACAAGCAAAGGAGTAACTGGGGTCCTGGCCAGTGTTTTGCCCCGCAGATGGGCAGCAGTGTTTGTGAACACCAGTGTGGCAGTTGGCAGGGATTGTGGAGGAGGAGGGGGGATGGGTAGACTCCAATGGCACATGCTCCAATTCAAATTATCCCTGGACCCTGTGCAGCAGTGGAGGACCTGCTGGGGCCCAGGGTGGCATTCATTACAGCCAGACACAGGCAGGTTTTTTTTTTTTTTTTTGGTCAGCCCCTTCATCATGACACCACTCCTAAAAGCATCAAATTCATACTCCCTTTATTCCCATTTCACCTGCTTTAATTTCCAACCCCCAACAGCAATTGAGCATTTTATCTGTCTGTATTTACCACAAATAACCAGCTAGATTGGAATAAATGTCAACAGAATGAATAGCAGGAGGATGGTAAATTTCACAGAATGAATACAGGGTCAATAAAAAAACATCAAAGCAATAAGAATAATAAGACTTGTATTAAATGAATGCAAATGAAATTACACATTAAATGTGCCTCTACAGGGGAGAAATGCTTTCATGTGAGGTCTTATTAAAAAGCTTCTCACACTGTACTGCATGTGTTTATAATCTGATGAGAAGTAACCAATTATCTCTCTAATTACATCTGTATTACTGCATGAAAAATTAGCTTTCTGGTATAGAGAGCTGAGTGGAGGGAGCACAAAAAAATTGATTGAAAAAATTGCATATAGCATCAGTTTGTTGAAGCTAATTAACTGATTGGTGTTAAAATGGTCAAAGCAGGAATTAAATACATTAAAATAAAGGTTTATGCCAGCTTATAAAAGCTCACATCAATTGAAGTTTAAACATGCCCACGGGGTATTGATGTTAATAGGAGGGTTACATTAAAAAATAATCATGTGCATTCTACAGAGGCTAATCCACTAAAACAACATGAAGTGTGCATCTTGGCTCATCACTGCTGATGGAGTGGGGGAAAAGTGAAATTGACAATATCATTGTAGGAGCGCACTAAAAAGGGGCGACGGTCCGCTCCACTACACTGAAGTAGGGATGTCTACAGTGGAAGAAGAAGAAGAAGGGGGAGGGTACCACTTTGTCACAGGCTGCTATGTAGATTAACCTTTCAATTAGTTGTTATCAGGTCCTCTCCATGTCTCGGCGCGAGCGTTTCAGCCCTGTTTCAAGACATCCAAAATATCGGAATATGTCGCTTCACGTTTTACCCTTCGACGTGATAACGAAGAGGAGTATCCGAGGGGGGAAAAAAACTTGAAGAGGTAAAACTACCAGCAAATATTTACGGTAGCTACCGCCGCTCTCTTTTTCTTCTTCTTCTCTAGTTAGATATGTTCATGTTTGCATGGAACTTGGCGTTAATTTGTTTCGCTTAACCCGCCGTCGGCAGATTCGACTCGTTTTGTGCAACACAAAAAAATAGACGTATAAAATGTTGAGGCTGTGTTATCGTTTCCTGATATAATATGGGAAAAGCGGAGCTGAAGCTGAGAAATGGGAGCTCGGAAAACTAGCGATATATAATTGAGAAGCGGTGATGAAGGGGAGGAACGCTCCCAGCTGCCGTGTTAACTTGTATTCCCCACTGAACATCTTTTTTTTCCTCCCTCCAGGGCTCACTATTTGTCCTCATTGGAGATATTTGATAGTTAACGGTGATAAAGAGGTCATGCTATCATTGCACGTCGCACACGTACTACTTTTCTTATATATCTTTAGCGGAATGTATCGCCTCACTTCATAGTCATAGTTAAATATCAAGAGAATTACAGCTCCTCTCGGGAAAATGATGAAAAAGGGGAGGGAAAAAACGATAAAGACGATGTTTTAGGTGTATATATAGTTTTTTGCCTGCGGGAGTGTTAAATATGCTACCTGGAAGTATGAAAAAAATAAAACGTGTTTCGCTTTAAGTGAACGCTAGAATCTTCGCAGGTTTTATGCAAACAAATGATCGATTTAACAAACAGCCAATTAAAGTCTAAAATGATCCAAATCACTTTCAAGTGTAACCAACTGTTTCAAGGAGGAATCCGAGTAAAGGTGGGCTGGAGTTAAACGCTATGTAAATGAGGTTAAATATCTAGCTCTTGTGATCACCGTTCAGTCGGTTTACATTCATTTACGTGCGTTTGTAACTTATTAACATCCTATCTCGACATTTAGAGCCGTGGGTTTGGATTTTACGAGTGTTAGAGGTGAATGATATCAATTCATCACTGGAGGCACCTTAAGAGGCGGGTCAATTGAGTGAAGTGACAGATCACACAGCCAGTGCCGTGCCTCTTAGAGTGAGCTCATACATAAAGATTGACATGTGCTTTATCAAACCAGAAATCGGATCTCGTCTTTACAGCCAATAATTGAAGTTGCTGGGGAGGGCACATTAGTGTAGGTAAGGTTTAATGAGACTCCATTGGATTGTAATCAGCGTCATGTCGGATTCATGTGAACTACAACATTGTAACAAAATGGCGACTGTTTAGGTGACATCAGTAACGCTAGAAACGCTGACATTTATCAGCTCAACTCGGCGGAGCACAACTCTGGGGTTGTTTTTATCGGTGTCTTTTCTTCGCTAAACGGCTCGGCGGCGACCGCGTCTGTAACAGCAGCTGTCAGAAAGTGAGCATTGATTATTTATACGTGTGTCATTAACGCTGGCGGGTGATCAGTGTGTCGTTGTTGAGCTGTCAAAAAAAAAAAAAAGTCTCACGCGGACAGCTAGCGGTTAAACTTTGGTCTCTTTTTTTCTCGGTGTGTTTTTGAATTCAGTTTGTTTGTGTTAGAAAGCGACGTGACACCGTGGTATTTTGGAAATGACGTGCTGCAGGAGTAAATTTGAACTTGTAAGGGCTCTGTTAATGTCAAAAACACCGGAATCTGAAACCGAAAATCTTGATCTGTCGAGGAGGCTGTGTGTACTTCTCCTGAAGTCTGTGGAAGTTTCTAGCTAAATGTCATGGCGTGGAAAACTTGCTGCTTTTGGCAAATAGTCTCTTTTGATTTGGACATCTGGATTGGTGTGCGGATTATAGTGTCAGACTGTGGATTAAATCACTTTGATTCCTTTAGCAGCCATGACAGCGCCTGCATCTGTTTTTATCCATCTGTTTCTCATGTTTTAGCATTCCTGCAATCCTTAAGTTTAGCTTTCACACTAAGTATATCTTATATATTGTATTTTAATTTGTTTTTCTCTTTTCTTTTAGGTTTGATCTGGGATTCTAAACGAAAAAAATCCAGTTCCAGGTCAGCTGAAAACTACCATTGTGGAATTTACTTGTGCCAACTTTTCCTCGAGTTCACCCAGGACTGAGAAGATATCTGTGGATGTTGTGGAACATAACTTCCTGACCTTATTAAGGATGTGGATGTACCTTTTCTTCAGCTGCAGAAAGGGGGAATCTTTATGGATCTCATTTTTGTGAGGCTTATTGTTCAACCATGGTAAAACTTGCAAACCCTCTCTACACGGGGTGGATTCTTGAAGCAATACAGAAAATTAAAAGGCAAAAGCAGAGGCCTTCAGAGGAAAGAATTTGTCATGCGGTGGCAACGGTGCACGGACTGGACAAGAAGACCGTCCTTGAGCAGTTGGAATTAAGTGTTCATGATGGCTCTATCCTCAAGGTTACAAATAAGGGAAGCACCTCCTACAAGGACCCAGGAAATCCTGGAAGACTTGGATCAATCTTGCCTGCAAACACAACTTTGCCATCAAAGGAATCTGTATGGAATTCAAACAATCTTCGCCATATCGATTGGAATAAAATACTTCGAAGGGCCGTTGAAGGTCTGGATGATACCCATGGTTCCTCACTAAAGAACATCGAGAGGTATCTGAGGAATCAGGATGACCTCTCAAAAGTTGTTGACAATCTCGCTTTTCGGCAAAGGTTGCGGCTGGCGGCTAAGCGGTCGGTTAGCACGGGAAGGTTGGTAAAAAATGGCCCACGGTATAAACTCAGCCATAGCAGCGTGGAGGGAAGGAGCTCCAGGTGTCCAAGTGCTTCCCCCTTGGTCCTGTCATTAGTGACACTCCTCCCCCATGAGCGAGACCAGGTATGTGCACACCTTGATCCGTGTGATCCACCACCCATGTCACTTCTAAGCTGCTACTGTATCCTACAATTTTCTCATGTTATTAACATGCTATTGGCTTTTTTGTCCTCTTGGCTTTTTAACATCCACCACTTTTTGTAATTGTGGAAGTAATAGGGGTTCTTTGGAACCTAAGTGGCGGTGTTTATCACCTCAGAGTTGGAGGGATGAGAGTGGGTTACCACTGAATGGAATTTGCCCAAGAGGAATTTCACAATTATAGTCTTAATGTTTGGGATTTAAGCCTTGGAGGTCAGAAATATTGCCATCTAGGGTCCATCCCTTTAAGACTGTGTTGCTAGTGGTTTCCATAATAAGAGAGCTTGGATAATCAGAAAGTCATGCTGACAGTGTGTGGTAGGCAGTCTGCTTTGGGCTTCCCACAGGTTATGTAACTCTAGCCTAATGACCTTAAAGGATGTGGCCAGCTATCTTGTGAGTTGCAGTGGAGCAGATATTTTATTGGTAATTTGCGAGGGTATGAAAACGTGCTGAGGAAGAAAGCCAGAATATTGCCAGACTACATGCAGCTGTTATGAGCTTTGTGCAAACACACTTGCCCGAGAGAGGAAATAAAACCATATAAACAAACTTCCAGGTTGCATTGTTTCTGCTGCTTTTTCGCCCACCTCAGGGGTGGTTCATAGTTTGCAGAGATTGGGTTTCTGTTACCAGGGCATGGCAATAACACGCTCTGTAGACAAATGTCCTAGAATGCTAGCAGTTTTGTAATTGCAATACAATTTTAAACCTCCCGTCAAGTGCAGGAGGGTGTTTGATGGAAAATGGTTGTCACTGCGTAGCCGTGCGAGCAGTGTACAGTCATCTAGTTTGTTGTGAAGGCTTCTACCATGTCCTGTGTTGAGGCTTATCAAGATTAAGTGCGGTCTCATACTTTATGCACAAGTTATGCAGCTGAAGTGGTGAGCAGCATCAGGCAATAGAGATGTCACCCCGCTCCTCACCAGTTTCACAGTGAATAATCAGGAAGCGACACCTTGATACTGCAGCCACAACTGTGACTGTGTCTGTGGTCAGGCCAAAAGTGAAACTGAGAACTGTTTTAGAGACACAGTGTCCTGCCATGGCTCTCAGGAAGGCCTGCTGTTTTCCATTTGGAACATTTCAACCTATTGCTCCCGGCCTGATGACATCACCTCCCCAGTTTTAGGTTTAGCATTTACTTCAAAGGATGAGACGTATCTTGCCTTCTTAGTTGTTAAAGCGCAACGAGAGTGTGTGCTGAGAATAAGAGATACTTTCAGGGTTAAAAAGAGCAGTCTTGGTTTAGAGTTTATTAGATTCTGAAGAGACTCTGGCAGGAACAAAGACAAGGAATGAGAGTTTTTCTTTTTTTTTTTTTTCCTGCTGTGTTATGCAACCACTTGAGCTTGCTCTGTCTACCAGCAGTGTTCTAATAGGACCCCACCCCCTCACTCAGGACAGCCTGCTCTTTTGAAGCAGCATAATTTCCTGTAATGTACTTAATTTAGAATCCCCATGTAAATCATCAGCATCTCTCTTCAGCTGTGTTTGTCTTTCTGGTTTTGCATTTTAGCCTTGCGCAGATTGCAAATTGCTATTGATTTTATTCACCAGACCTAAAAATATTCCCGATGGAAATTAATCCAGTTCCTGGAATCCGACTTCATGGCTTAGTTTGTGGAGAGCGTGTGTTATTAAATCATAATAAGACTCGCTGTTTTTGAACATAACTTCACTCTCATTACGCTCTCTTCAGTAGTTACTGTGCTGTTTGAATCTCAGTTTGTATCTGGAGTCTTGTAAAATATCCCATTTATCATTTTAAATTCCATAATAAAGAAAGATACACTTGCATTTTTGTACTTAAAAAAAAAGGAAATATTCCTTCTAAGTACGTCTTTGTTGTTAAATATCTTCGCCTCTGTTCAAGGAAGAACATTCTTCCTTTTATCTCAGCTGAGTGAATGGTATTTGACCTTTTCTGAGAAGTGTTTTTACTAAATGACGTGTGTAATCCAAGTAAAAAAAGCAAGTTTTAATGGTGTTTAACAGTCATTCTTGATACTTATCAAATATTCTGTCAGAAATGTAAAAGAATAATTAAATTATTTCAATAACAAGGTCTAAAAAGCTGATATTTCAAGCTGCTTGTTTTTCTGTCATATCAGAAGTTCCTTGTCTAAAATTGTTCTCTTTTTAAAAGTTGTATAAAACAGGAGTCACCAAAGTGCTGTGAAGAATGTTTATTACTGTTGAACACGACTGCCCCCATTTATAGATCTTAAATGTTATTTATCTGAGCAAAATCTGTAACATGAGGCAATTACACAGCCACAGTGTTAAAGCCTGCAGGTGTACCCTCATCACATGTGAGAATTTTAGTGATTTTTTTTTATATGCTGTATGAGCAGCTTTTAACGCCCCTGCACGCTTGCAAGTATTGACCTAACAGGTTGGAAAATAGAGTAATCATTGATGTAGTGCTAAACTACTTCCTCACACTAAAACAGCTCATTGATACAGCCAGGAACAATGACCCAATTGCTACTGGATCCTTGTTGCATTTCCTCCCTCCTGGGCATCATTTGGATGGGGCGAGAAGTCGAAAGGATGCTCCCATTCTGCGTTGGTTTATAAATAAAAATACAGAAACTTCCCCTGCTTTAACTGGAGGTCAGTTCCAGTGCAGATTTGAAAGATGCAAATTTGGTTTCAGCTCAGGATGCTGATCTGCATCATAGAAACCAGGAACTAATTATGGGCATCCCCAGAGTGCCTTTCAAAGCTCTAGTCAGTTGGAAGGCCTTAGTGTGTAAACTGATGATGAGGTGAGTTATTTATGATCACACCGAGTGAGTGTTATTTTCCATTAAGAACTTCCTTTTAGCAGTCTGTTTGTTGCTCCTCTTGAGGCTTTTGGAACCCATATTTAGAAATTAACTTCACAAAAGCTGCAGTGCATTTGTCTGAGTTTAGTCTGGTCTTGATTTCAACCTGTGATTGGTTGGGTTTAGACTGTCTGCTGTAGTGAAGTAACGACACCAAGTCGTCTTTGCTCTCTCTCTCAGAAGTCGGCCTCCCTTCATTCTGAGTGATCAATGGAGAAATCCTCTTAAACCTTGAGCTCATATTTTACTTCTTCTGAACTCAGCAATAAGCCCTTAAATGAGTGTTTGTTCTGAGACTTGCAACATTTACAGTGGATCATGGCGGTAACAATGAGAGCATGTTATATTATTGAGGTAATTTGATTACATGCTGGTTAATCCTTTCAGACTCGAGTGCAAGCTTTAAGAATTGGATTAAGCCCTTAAACTATGATTACCAAGATCACTTACACATTCAGATGTAATGGATAAAGGAGGTGGATCTCAAATGCAGCATATCTCTGAGGATGAGAGTCATTTATTATTCATTTCTAGTCTGTGAGAACTCTGCTCTTTTTTTTTTCCATTCTTTGAGCTTCTGCTTTCAGTTGATATTTTTTTGCGGCTGTTTCATTAAATCCACAGGCTGGTTTTATCATCTTGGCTTAACAAGCAAAATCACTACAGTGATTCCCAAAGAAAAAACACTACAGAAAAACTAACAGCCTCTACATACAAGTACCCAGCCAGTTCGTGTCTTTCAAACAGTTTGTTTCTGTTTGTTTTTCCCACTCAGCTCCGGGTCGACCCCATCCCAATATGCAGTTTCTGTCTTGGAACGAAAGAGTCAAATCGGGACAAGCAGCCAGAAGAGCTGCTGTCCTGTGCAGACTGTGGAAGCAGTGGTAAGTCAGCCTCTGAAACACTTTACTGACTGGATGTTTACGAAACTGAAGCACACTTTAAACAAGACTATAAACTGATTTAAAGCCATTAAACTGTTGGTATGTCAGGAAAAAAGCAAAAGAAAGAATGCATATGACAAATTGAGGTGGAAATATGGTTTACAAAGGCAAAATTTTAATCAACAAATATTATTTTCTATAGATTTTAAATATAAATGATCTGGCAAATTGGCAAAACACATTTTTCAATTAAAAAAATGACCTAATTTCTAAATAAACATGTAAGAATGCACAGAATCTTGGTTTTATTTAAACTTTTGTTTGCAGGTTTTGGTTTAATTTGTGTCCAATACAACAGAAAATACTTCAAAAAAGATTTTTTGTGAGAAAAGTTAAGAATTCAATGACTTTCTGGCTAAATTCTTTCAATTACAGTTAAAACATTGAAATGCTGCTATTCTGTTTCCTCTAATGAGCAAAATAAACACATAAATGATGAATTCCAGCAAATCATTAATAGTTTTTCATAACCTGCAAAATATAAATGCAGTAACTCATAATAAATGTACAAATATAGCTTATTTAACTATTTTGGATGACGTAAAGCGAAGCTGCATGTGACCATTTAGCCGTCTCGCCAAAGTCAACTTTATTGAAGGTGTTAGTTTGTAAACTGACTGCTTGTTTGTGCTCATATTCAGCGCTAGGGGTACACAGAGGTTGGGTAATTGACCTAATAAATGTACGCTAATAAATTGCAGGTTCTAGCCAAGCAGGAAGTCTGATTAAAGCCTGTAGTGTAAATTAACACATGGTACAACATTCATAAAAAGCACAGTGTGTGACATTCCATAAAGGCTAACACCGCTAATGTGTTGCATATGATTTATAAACAGCTGCTGCACAGACTACATATTTAGCTATTTTGAATTCTTGTTCCAGATGCATAAATATATAGAAATTGTTGCATTATTTTTGCTTTTTTTAAAGTGTGCATTTACTAAAAGATACCTTTTAAATGTGAAGTGTTTTTTCTGTAGATGTTTTGCATCATATCCTGGGTTTTCTGCAAATTCAGTTTATATCCCTGAATAGATTTTTTTAAGCCTAATTGCATGAAATCAGTTGTTTTTACAGATTTCTTTAATTCAGTCTCAACATTGTTAGTCTTGTTCCATATTTTTGACTTGGAAGAATACTTTTTTATTTATTTTTTTAGAAGAACAATGTTGACATTGAGTGGCTGAAGGAATCCAAATTGCTAGCATGCCACACAGGGGCCAATACTCCAAGTGACCATTAAAATCTGAAATCAATAAAGTCATTTTCACTCAGTTCAGTTTCTATTATAGAGCGCAAGTTATAGTGGTACAAAGATCAACCCTTTTTCCTCTGCAGACTGTTGGCATTTCCTTTAGTGTTCTTTTGTTCCAATAAAATTACCTCTGCCAGTCATTTATGTTTCAACAATTATTTTAAATGCCGTGAGGAATTGTTCTCCTGGTGACATTTTTATAGCTCAAATTTGACAGAGTAGCGTCGAGGTGGTTTTCATTAACCACTTGTAGTGTACACAAATTGTGCTCTCACTGTAAAACAGCTGTTTTACAACCATGAGAGGGAGCCGCGTGAGAGGGAAGGCAAGCTTTTACATGACTTTCATGGATCGGCCTCCATTAGAAAGAGTGCTGCTACTGTTTCTGCCTCATTAAGATCAAATTATCTGTAATTAGCGGCTCAGATGTTTGATCATACTGTTTTTAGACACAAGTTGTGGCGAGGAGAGGAAGCGGCATGGACGCACAGGCACACCATCGTTTTTATGATTTTTATTGTGTCAATTAACCCTAATGTGTGAATATATTACTTGGTTTATGACAATCTAATAAGTATCTTTGTTGCTTCTGAAGGGCATCCGTCGTGTCTAAAGTTCTCTGAAGATTTAACCTCAAATGTGAAGAGATTAAGGTGGCAGTGCATTGAATGCAAAACCTGCAGCTCCTGTCGAATACAGGGGAAAAATGCTGTGAGTATATCACTGATCGCATCATTTTTAATGTCATAGATCCCATTCTGTGGATCCCTGAGGATTTGTTGAGATTTGTAAACCCTCTCATGTGCAGAATTGGGTGCATTTTTCTAAAAGGAAATTAAGTGACAGTGGTGTTGCATGTATGCAACTGGGACATCCCTTTCACATGCCTGCTGTTCCCTTTCAGGATGAGATGCTGTTCTGCGATTCATGTGATCGGGGCTTTCACATGGAATGCTGCGATCCACCGCTTTCAAGAATGCCAAAAGGTGAGGTGTTTACACTGTCTGGCTTCTCTGTTCCCCCCCTTCTCTCTCTCTGCTGTCAATTCAAAGTCTTTTCTTCACAGACGGCCGTTTGGGGCTGTCACTCAGCACACAGAGAAGCAGCAGTGGCTTATTAGGGGCTTTGCATGCATATCAAATTATTCCAGCATCCCTGGGGAGATTTTCTATCTGTGGATTACAGTACTGACCCTACAGCGAGGCTTGTAATGATGGCGCGCGTACTGTAGCGGACTATTTGGCAGGCGACTCATACAAGTCACATAGCTTAGGTCAACAAGCTGACGTGAAGTCTACTTTGCTGGTCAGAGAATTGACCCTGTGCTTTTTCCTATGGATTTTTGCTTTGTGCTGAGAAATTGATTGTCATTGTGAGCTGGTAGGATTCTCTCCAGCACTTTGCATTAAAGGAAATGTTTCAAACAAATGTACTGTATGTCCTCTCAATTGGTGAACCCACCCAAAAACAACGGTACTCTCTGTGTGTGGACGCCCTCCAGGAACCTGGATCTGCCAAGTCTGCAGGCCAAAGGAGAACGGGAAAAAGCTGCTGCACAAGAAGGCCGATCAGATCAAACGTCGATATGCAAAGCCAATCGGAAGGCCGAGAAATAAGCTCAAACAAAGAATGTGAGCAGGCAAAAGTCATTTTTCTGGTGGTCTAGTTCCGTTGCATTCACTCTCACGCTCTACAACTGGCTTGTTTCTGTCCCAGCAGGTCTGTAACCAGTGGTGATGGCTCCATGGTAGCACTTGGAGGAAGGGGGTCACCTGGTAGGGGTCAAAAGATTACCGTCTGTTCCACACCTTCATCTGGTCATGCTGCATCTGTGAAGGACGCCAGAGACAGATTGACTGTTGCAGAGCCTTGTTGTGCGGTCAACGCCACCCAGTTCACCTCTTCCCCTCCCTCCACCACTCCCTCTCTCACGCCCACCTCCACCCAAGCCACACTCACTGTTAACAAGAAAACCAAAGGGCTTATTGATGGGCTTTCCAAATTCTTTACTCCTTCCCCTGTGGGCCGTCGATCGCGAGCCGTAGCCATAGAGTCGCCCTCCAAACAGTTCAGCTCTAGAGAAGGGGGTCCGCCCAAACTGTCCAAGTCACCAGAGCAGTTTGCCTTTGCTGCTGATGCCTCTCAAACGATAACCCCTCCATCTTCTGCACTTCTTCCCGCTTCCACATTGCCAGGACTTAGCTCCCCCTCGCAGGTGTCCAGCAGCTCCACTTCTGCTAACTCGCCGCAGAGCTCTTCCAGCCAGTCTAGTGTTCCCTCCCTGAGTAGTCTCTGCAGTAGCAGCCAACTTAAGGGGCTTTTTGATGGACTCTCACACATTTTTACTACTCAGGGACAGTCGCGGAAAAAGAGACCACCATCCTACGCACCACCTAAGCGCATGCCCCATAAGCAGGATTTGTCCAAACTGGGGCCCCAGTGCCTTGGAAAGAATGAGTTTAGCAAAAATAGGTTACACTCCTCGTCTGCTGGGCCCGGCCGACCCAGAGGAAGTCCCTTTAAGATGGTCAGTCATTTCAGATGCAACCCTTTCCTTAAAAATCACAGGACACTAGGCAGGCTGAAGTATAGAGTGAGCCCTCAGAAGGGAGCCCCCTCACCAGGAAAGGGAGACTTGACAGACGGAAGAATTAAGCCTGAGAATAATCATGGTAAGCAAGGCTCAAAATACCAGCCAAGACCTGCGTCTCCACACCTTTAAGCTTCTTCTTCTTCTTTTTTTGTTTTCATTTAAGCTTTTTCCAAACCAGAGCTGATCTTTTCTTTGAGAGGACACCCTCAACATTCTAACAGGCTACTAATCCTCTTCCTGATTTGAATTCTTTTTTTAGTTTATTAACACAGTTTCGTTGCGTTTTGACTTGGCTGCGAAGTTTCCGTGGCTTCCATCTTCTCGCCCGTTGGCTTTTTGTCATAGTGCATGGCCCACTAACCCCCTCATGTTGCTCCTTGCTCTGTCTTCAACCCTTCTCTAGTAGTGTGCACATTGTGATCACCACGTAGTAGAAACCGTAGTCACATTGCGCTCTTCCTCATCCCACCTTCACTCTTTTAAAGTCACTGTCTCCTCTTAACCTCACTCTCAGTGGTCATTAGACACACACAACCCAGTGATTCACCCACCCAAGTTGACTCAGAGCTGACATGATGATTACACCCAGAAGTGCTCTAACCCTTACATTTTACTGTCTTCTGGAATGAAGTCCGAGTATAAAAAAAAAAAGGAAAAACAAAGTGATGCATGTTTAAAGAAGTTCTAAACAAAGTCCTGCTCAGACTCTAAGTACTCCGGCAGCACATATCCATAAATATGCTAATGACACATCACTTCCACTTATAATGGGTTTTTATTTTGGTGGTTAAGTCACGGTGTTGATGTCTTTCATAAAATTACTGCCTGCTTTTCCAACATCAGTTGCTTTTCATGTCGACACTCGCTCCCTTCACTGCATCTGCTTCTTAATTCATGGGAAACTGTCTTGGTGGATGACTAAGCACATGAAAGCGGTTACGCAATTAGAGTGATTTAGTTTCACTTCATTACATTAGGGATTTTAATATAAACATGCAGAGATGATACATTATGAAATTCCTCCGAGACCCAGCCTCGAACAGGCTCGGCAGCAGTACTCACAGTATAAGCACATTAGCATAGAATGCATTTATGAGATTATTCAGCCACGGCTGCTTTAAACAGGCTGGTGTTGATGTGCCTGTCTGATGTGTTGATGTTGTATTATTGTGCCTGTAACAGGCCACAGCGTGGAGCTGCATGTGAAGCAGGAAGTCCAGGCGGAGTTCGTGGCCACGTCGAGAGAACACGTTACGGAGGAGGACATCGAGACGTTCGCTCGCGTTCAGGAACTCGCTGCCCAGGTGAGAAGACGGGGTCAAAAGGTTAAACATGGAACAGGAAAATCATACTCGTTATTGTTTAGTGGATGCTAAAGCTAATATCTTTTTGGCGGACAGATTGCTAAAGTCATCAACAGGAGTTTCCAAAATGTCTCAAAACGTTCTTAAAGGTTTTCATTTCTCAGAGCCTCGTTGAGTCAGTGGGATTTTGAACATGTTTGGAAAAATTTGTGAGACAAATTTCCTCTTAAAATAATTTTGTTTAGTTTCCATGAGTTAGAAAGTGTAAGAAATGTGAGAACATTAGGAGGGTTTTGAGACCCTTGAAACGGATCATGTCCTAACAACAACAGAATCCCAGTAAGAGTTTTAAATGATCACGTACACTAAAGTCGACCAGTAATGTGTTCACTACAGGAGAGAGACTGATAACAACCAAAAACTGTTCAGAGATCAGTGCTGGACAGATTGATCATAGCTTTCATTTTCACACAAGAATCGTGAATCACAGTCTTGATATGAGTTGGTGCAACATTAACTTGTAGCAGGAAAAACATTAAATCACCAGGTCACTAAATTTACCAGTTTGTCCTCATAAAATCTCACAGAAAACCGGATCTCTGCTGAACACAGACTTCATGAGATGTCCTTCTGTCATTGAATTTGGGAAGTATGAGATTCAGACCTGGTACTCATCGCCGTACCCACCTGAATATTCGAGGTAAATATGATTTTTTTTTTTATTACCCACTCAAGTATTTCTCTTTTCTCTTCCGCACTACAAACTGACGCTCTCCCTTTTGTCTTTCACAGATTACACAAGCTTTACCTGTGTGAGTTCTGTCTGAAGTACATGAGAAGCAAAAACATTCTCCTGAGACACACAAAGAAGTGTGGCTGGTTTCACCCGCCAGCCAATGAAATCTACAGAAAGGACAACCTCTCCGTGTTTGAGGTCAGCTTCCCTTTACAGCAATAGAGCAATAACTGTATGCTGCATGAGATCTCACCAATGAATGGGCTCCTGGACGAGGAGGAGAAAAACTGTTTGAACAGTGTCCCCTTTGCTCTTTTTTTTTCTTTTTTTTTTCTCCTGTGTTTAGGTTGATGGAAATGTCAGCAAACTGTTCTGCCAAAACCTCTGCCTGCTAGCCAAGCTTTTCCTGGATCACAAGACCTTGTATTATGATGTGGAGCCTTTCCTCTTCTACATACTTACAAAGAATGATGAGAAAGGCTGTCATCTTGTGGGTTATTTCTCCAAGGTATGAATTACAGAGTGATTTTTATGGGAAACGAAGGATTACCGCACATCGTTTTTGAACGATGATACAGATAGAGACAGACCTCACTGTAATTTCTGTATTTTTACAGCATGGATTCGATCAGTAGTGCCTAAATGACGAGCTTAATAAGCCAAATCACTAAGCAATGAGTATTTGTTGGTATTTGTTTACATGTAGGGAGCTTTGAAGCTCTCTTAATTTAGACGATTGTAAATAGTCAGTTTTGTATTTTTTTTTAATTCAAACAAATACCATGAATATCCATAAAGATAAATAACAGATTAATTTCTAACCAGATTTGATGATAATGACTGTAATCATTAGTTGCAGACCTAATTCTCACACGGTGGTACGTTTAAAGTGAAAGTCATTAAACTGTGTGCGCTCTGTGCATGTGCACTGCTTAAAGACAAGGACAATGGCAGGTGCAGTAAATTGCCAGCTTCAGCAGAGCTCTGACATACTTGATCTGTTTCTCCTTCCCTCAGGAAAAGCTTTGCCAGCAGAAGTACAATGTCTCCTGCATAATGATTATGCCTCAGTACCAAAGGCAAGGATTTGGAAGGTTCCTTATTGATTTCAGTAAGTTCTTTAAAGCTTTTTTAGACCACCAGAATCTCTCTCCCTCTTTTTTCCCTTTTCCAGTGGTCTTCACAAATAATTTCAGATTAAAGGGTGGATTTGTAGCTCGTGGCAAGGTGCTGTTATTTTGTTAAACCTTTGAAAGGGTCTAATCAAGAGCATTCATGTACAGTGCTTAGGTAATCACAGATGATTAGGTGTGCAACAACATTCTGGCTGCTTGTATTATTTGATAACTAGTGGTATTTTATCTTACTTTAGGAACAATTTCTGTCGAAAATGCCCCCCAATTCTCTCTTCCTTGACTTCTGATGAGGTGTAGATGCTGCTTTTATGTTTTTGGTGTAGTAAATGCAGCACATACAATATTTATAGCTCTGCGGTCCACTTAAGAAAACATTTGCTGCCTTGAGTGGATTTCTGTGTTTAGGCAGGCAGTTTTTTGTCAGTATAGGCATTTTTATTATTTTCAAGAGTCGTCTCTTTGCCGACTTTGCGCGCGAGGAAGAAAAGGAGGAAAGCGAGCGCAGGGAGGGCGGGCGGTAATGGAGCATTTGATTTCCTGTTCACTTTGGGAACCATTGAGACACAGAGATGCGAGAGGATCTGTGATATTGAGAGTGTGCAGATAACAAAGACAGGGATTAAGGGAGATTGAGCACAGCTGAGTTCTGAGCTCTTTGAAGGCTTTATTGGAAAATGTAGCTTTGGAGCTGGAAGTTGTTTAGATTAAGATTTTCTGTTATATTGGATTGTTTTAGAGGAACACTTTGTCTCAGGTAGCTCTGAGAGCACAGCGTTAGTGTTTGTTTAAAAAACGTTCCCTTTTCAAGCGTCAGAACAGCTCTTTTGTTTTGCGACACTAAATGAAAAATGAGATTTTAATTGTATTTAATAATCACGGCTGTTTGTTGTTTTAGCCCTTGTGAATATTGTCACTCTAACTATGTGTTCACTGTTTGGTGATTAGATTTGCTTGTTTGGTTCTCGTAGTGGGTGCACATTAAAAGGCATTAATTAATTTCATGTCTCTCGTAATGGATGACCCTTGACAAGGCTGCCGTAAAACTAATTACACTCACATATGTATTAGTATTGGGTTTTTTTCTTGTTCATTATCTCCTCGAAGTGTAGGCTCCTGTGAGAAATGACATTCAGCTGCTCCTCTGTTTCACTCCGTCACCGTTTTGCTTCCTTCTTCCTACCTCTTTTGTTGCCCTTGCCAGCTTGTATCAGAGCTTCTGACAAATGTTGAAGGAGTGGAAAGCTGATTGCCTTTCCTCCCTTTATGCTATTTGAAGGTGAATCCCAACAATGGCTTGTTGTCACATCCTGACATGAATATCTAAACCAAAAAGGATTGAATTGCAATCTGAAATAACCCAGCTGCATCCTCTAAGCTTGACTAAAGCATTTTGTTTTGTTTTTTTTGTTTGAATCGTGTCTTTTTAGGTTACCTTCTCACCAGGAGAGAAGGACAAGCTGGCTCCCCAGAGAAGCCGCTGTCAGAACTGGGTCGCTTATCCTACCTGGCATATTGGAAAAGTGTCATACTGGAGCACCTTTATAAGTACCCAGATAAACACATCAGTGTTAAAGGAATAAGCAGGGCCACTGGGATGTGTCCACATGACATTGCCGCTACTCTCCAGCAGCTCGGCATGATTGACAGACAGGATGGCAGGTCAGTTTCCGAACCCCCGTCTCCTTCAGCCTGCACCGCCGCTTTCTCTCTGCTGTCTGACTTATCCAGGCCACAGAGTATTTTTAACAGCATATCCATTAATGCTGCTGAATATTGACAGAAGTAAGTCAGGTTAAGTACCCCCAAGGACACAGAGCACCTGGGGTCTCAGAGAGCTCATCTTTGTGCATGGATTTAACCACACATGACTTTCTCTCCACAGTGAATAGTGCCTCTTTTTGTTGTGGATGCCCTGGTAATTCCTGCTGTTTATTCCCCTTTTGTGTCACAGGATTGTGTTGATCAGAAGAAACAGATTGATTCAGAGACACATGGAGAGGCTGAGGGCAAACCCACGTAAGCGTGAGGTGGACCCAGATGCCCTTCGCTGGACTCCGTCCACGAGTCTAAACGCCGTCCTGTCTGAGGAGGAGCGGGAGGCAGAGATGGATGTGGGTTTCTTTATTTGTTTACCGATGTTTGTTTGGTTCAAATTGAGGCCAATAATGAGCCAATCATTCTCACTTTAACCAGGCATGTAATGCACAATTGCCTTAAATCAGTTCACTACATAATTAATAGTACTGAATATTCCATGAAATGCAGTCCTCTAACAGCAGCTGTAAGCTGACATCCAATCATACTACCCAAAAAACCCTGCAGTGATTTATTTGTCGTGACGTTAATTCTGATCTCTTGTTTTCCCATTAGCCTCTTTGCTCAGATGTTCTATCCGTGCGTACTACTTTCCCAGAGATAATGCATCTTGTCCGTTTAATTACCAGGCTGAGCGGCTGAAGGAGCAGGCCAGTTGCTGGGAGAAGGAGGAGAGAGAGGGCCACTTGATGACTCACAGCAGCAGGCAAACTCTCACCAAGGTCCACTGCAAGATCCCCTACCGGACTTACGAACGGCGCACCGCTCCCTCCTGGTCGAGGCGCATCCAGCCGTCTGAGGTGGTGAGCGACGACGAAGCAGACGACGACGACGACTCCGATGGATCGCCTCCCATCCTGACAAAAGCTCATGCAATGCTTGCAGCCAAGAGAAAGGTGACTTTGACCGTTTCTGGCCACATATTCTATCATAAAGTCAAATTGTGTGTATCTCTAAATATTTCCCTCATTAAAGAACTTGTTGTTTACTGGAGTGAGATGGAACAGTTTGATAAATATTCATAGATGTAGTGTAGGGTTCAGTGGCTTCCTCCTGTCATCTGGAGCCTCCCCTGTGTGCCTGCAGCAGTAGATAATGGATTGTGTTTTCACTGCTGGTGTCGAGACTTTGCAGGCTAAACCTTGTACTATTGTCAGTGGTCATGGTTAATTTACCGCCCTCTTGTGTGCTGCTTACATCTGTTCTGTCTATATGGCACTGCCCCCTTGTGCTGCAGATAATATTACAGCTGACTTAGTGATGTCAGAGAGGTTCTGTTGAACAACAGCGAAAGCAAAAAAAGAATGATACGGAGTTTATTTAGTGCATTAGTTACAGTATTGATTTCACATTCTGCTTGTGAAGGGTTTCGAAGAGGAAAGCGGTCGAGTCGTAGGCAGCCAGTGGGAAACGACTAAAGAATGTAAAATATAGACTGTGGTTTCTGCTCGCTCTGCCTGTCTCATTTGTGGTTTTCCACACCAGGCTGCATTGCTTAAACATTCAGCCTTACTGTGGGGTTTCAACATTTAGAGCACAATCCTGAGCGAATTTCTGCTGTATCCTCGTGGAGGTCATCCACCTAGTGCCCTAGTTTTTACTCAACTGGGAAACAGGTTTTCACTGGTTGTGTTGTCTGTCTTATAGAGCACCATCGTTTTCAAGAAGAGAGGGCGTAAAAGGAAGCGGATCAACAGCAGCGTAACGACAGAAACCATCTCTGAGACGACGGAGGTGTTGAACGAACCGTTTGACAACTCGGAGGACGAACGTCCCATGCCCCTGCTGGAGCACACCTCCAGAATGGGTGAGATGGAAGAGGATGATGATGAGGACGATGATGATGATGACGATGAAGAAGAAGAGGAGGAGACACAGAAGTACATGACATCAGCTATACCAATGAAACGCCGGAGAGGTCGCCCACGGCTTGAGAAAAATGCACAGAAAGACAATCTTGAGCGCTGGAATGAAGGTATTTATATTGCTGTTTACACATATTTGAACTTTGTTTACCTGCATCACCTCCAAGGCAAAGCAGTAAAGATTTTTTTGGTTTTTATTTCAAATCTGTAGGAGCTGATATTGTCTCCAAGAGACCAAGCAGACCCCGTCCAGTGAAAAGGAAGAAAGGGTGGCCCAAAGGAGTTAAACGAGGTCCTCCTAAATGGAGGCTTAAGAATGAACGAAAGATGGGCTTCAAGCTGAACCTCTACACCCCTCCTGAAACACCCATGGAGGCAGAGCAGCACCATATTCGCATTGAGGAAGCAAAACACGAACCAGATCAGGATATAAGTGAAGACGAGGAAAGGAATGGAGGCAGAGGATTGGCTAGTCCGGATTTAACGCAGGACAGGCTCCAGTCTGAGCCTCCGAGCCCCGCTGACCACGGCTCCCAGACGTCAAGCTCCCCCGAGGGATCACCAGTTGCTTCGCCGGTGTGTTCTCCAGCTGCATCTGTTGAAGCTGTCTCGCCAAACCCCGTGGACCGAGCTGACTCTCCAGAACCACCTGAGGATGATCAGCAGGAGAGTGGACACGATCAGGACTCACCGGCCAAAGATGTGGAGCTCAGCACCGACGGTGCTGTATCACTGCAGAATGATAACGAGGAAGATGAGGAAGAAAGAGCTCAGATAGAGGATCAGGATGCTGATGATGAAGATGAAAGTCACAGCAAGGCTGTAGCACCTGAGAGAAATATGGAAGAGTCGGAGCAAAGTTCAAAAGACACACCAAAATGCATCCAACCTTTTTTAGATCCAAAAGAAGACAACTGCTCTGAGTTGAGTCGGCAGGTCGCTAAAGAGCTGTGTAGCGAGGAAGAACCGGTTACTGCTGCAGAAAACATGCAGGATGCAGCAACAGAAACGACAGAGACGACTCCTCCACCTGAAGCAGCAGCAGTCCCTTCAATAGCAGCTGCAGACTCCGATAATCCTGCAGACTCTGAGTCCGAGGAGGAAAGCAGTCCCCGTCCAAACCAGCGTCCTCTCCCGCCTGCAGGGAGTTCAAAAATCAGTCCCGTGCTGAGAGAGGATCACCCCGTCTGCACGGAGATTGACTCAGAGACTGTTCAAGCTGTTCAGTCCCTGACACAAGAAAGCGAGGGAGAGAACGTTTTCCAGGACTGTGTGGAGAGCCAGGAGCCCTGCAGGAATCTGCAGAATTTTGCCCACGTGGCCCAAAGCCCTCAGCTCACTTCACTGGATGATTGCCCTCAGTCAAACCACAGCAGTCCCCTTTCCTCAGCGCAGTCCCATCCCAGCCAGTCTGTACGCTCTGTAAACAGTCCAGCTGTATCTATCCTCGAGAGCGGCTACACTCAGATCAGCCCTGACCACAGCGCCATCTCCGTGCCCTCGCTTCACAACATGGAGACGAGCCCCATGATGGATGTGCCGTCTGTGTCGGATCACTCTCAGCAGGTGGTGGACAGTGGATTCAGTGATCTGGGCAGCATCGAGAGTACCACGGAAAACTACGAGAACCCCAGCAGCTATGACTCCACCATGGGGGGTAGCATCTGTGGCGCAGGCCCCTCCCAGAACAGCTGTTCATATGGCACTATCCCCCCCAACGGTCTACCCCAGAGCAGCTGTGCCGTGAGCCAACAAATGGCCGCCGTTAACCCCGGCAGCTGTGGGATGATTCAGCAGAACAGCCTGAGCTCGCCGCCACACTGCAACGTCAAGTCGCCACAGGGCTGCGTGGTGGTGGAGAGGCCTCCCAGCAACAGCCAGCACAACCAGCACAGTCAACACAGCCAGCGCAGCCAGCACAGTCAACACAACTCCCACAGCAGGCACGGCCCACACAATCAGCACAGCCAACACAATCAGCTAACCCAGCACAGTCAACACAATCCCCACAACCAGCATAGTCACCATCACAATCACCACCCGCAGCACAATCAGCTCAGCCAGCACAATCAGCACATTCAGCATAGCCTTCACAATCAACACAGTCAGCACAGCCAGCAGCAGCCCATGGCTCAGTGCGCCATACCCACCAACTTCACCACCGCTGTGCAGCTGGCGGACATTCCCGAGTCCGGCAACCCTAACTTTGCCCTCTATGAGAGGATCAACCACCAGGGGGAGTACGGCAGTGGGCACTACTCTCAGTCATCAGGCCTGAGTTTGGCCAAACTTCAGCAGTTTACCAACACGTTCATCGAACACCCTCACTCTCTGCCTTTCAACCACTCGGCTTCACACCCCATCACATCGTATGCAAACACCCCATCGCTCTCATCGCAGCACTCCAGCCTGGTATCTTTGTCCCAGACCCCACACAGGGTCTCCAACCCACAGGTGCAGGCCACCATGACCCCTCCCCCAAATCTCAGCTCGCCACCACACATGATGCTCCAGCCCAACATGGGCATCCCCTCCTCACAGCGGATGCCCCAAATGACATCTAAGAATCACATCTCTGCACGCTCCAAGTCGGCCTCGTTGTCCCACCACCAGCAGCAGATGTACTCCCGGCCGCCGCAGACCGTCGCCATGCAGGCGCCGTCCAGGACGCTGGCCGCCATGCCGCGCATGAACATGAGCATGAACATCATGCCGGCGCCAGGCTACAATGTCAACTCCATGAACATGCCCTCCCTCAATGCCATGAATGGCTACAGCATGAGCCAGCCTATGATGAACAGTGGCTACCATGGCAACCATGCCTATATGAACCAGTCACCCCAGTACTCTATGCAGATGGGCATGATGGGAACACAGCCATACCCCCAGCAGCCCATGCAGGCTCCGCCACATGGCAACATGGTGTACTCTCCAGCTGGTCACCATGGTTACATGAACACGGGCATGTCTAAGCAGTCCCTAAAAGGGCCTTTAATCAGGCGGTAACTCTGCAGGACCGAGCTGCTTCTTCTCACGTGCATTTGGCCGTTTGAACGATGCACTGATCAGGCCTTGTCGTTCCTTTTCTGGTGTCTATCTTTTTTTCCTCCTTTTGTTATGTTTATTACTTAAAAACCAGCAGCAGCACTTGTAAAGAATGCAAAAATTTTCATCAGTGAGTTAACTTTAAAGCTAACGTTAAAAAGTATTTTTGTTCCTCCTGATGGGAAGCCTTACATCGTTATGATGAAAATCTATTTAATTAGTGTTAGCGTCTCTGATGTGTCTTTAGGCCAGGCGGGTTCAGAGCTCGGACGTAGAGATTTCATCAGTGGTCTTGCAGTCGTGTAGCAGCCTCAAATGAAGCCATTAAATGCTACAAGTGGAGAATAGTGGCTGTTTGAACCTGTTCAGTGTACCTGTCTAACAGTGCTGACGTTTAGTTTGTACTATACTCATGCCTTTGTATATTTAAATTATTGTACTTATTTTGTAAAGTGACAAAAAGCATGCTTCAGTCTCTGTTAGTGACAGTGCATTTGAGTAGTACTGTACAAGTGTTGTGCTTAATAGCAAGCCATTTTAAAAATATCTGGCCTTTATTAGGTTTCCCTCCACAGGGACAAAGATGAAACTATATTTTGTTAAATCTAATAATGTAAAAAAAATGTAAACTTAGTCCTGTTTTCTGTTTTGGTTTGAGAGGTTTTATTGCAATGTATGTATAATTCTGAAGCCTTTTGTAACAGATCTCCTTGAGGCAGCTTTCTGTTTAATAAAGCAGACTGATTTCTGTCTAAAAGAAAAGACAAAAAAAAGAAGAAAGCATATCTCAGTGTTTGTACCCTAAAAATTCTAAAACATTTCAAAAGGTCCAGAAGTGTGGCAGAATTTAAAAATAATTAAATGATTATAACAATGAATAACAATAAAGATATACATTTAGTCCAAAGTCGATATTTTACATAATGCCTTTAAAAGCTACGTTTTCATTCCATCTGTAGATTTGTTTTCTATCTTTATAAAATGTGGGATTTATATTTTACCGAATTGTAGAAGAATAGAGCCTGTGAATAGACCAAACTAAGCTAATGGATTGCATGTAAAACGCAACTTGTACTTGTGTTTTGTTTTATTTTTTCTTGTTAATATTGCTCTTTTGTAGCCTTTGTACCTGTACAGAGTTGCTGGTGAGAACAGGAGGGAACTATCTGGCTATGTGCACTCAGATCAAACAGAATGACATTCTTGTATTTATGACTCTTCTCCTTTTGTCAGTCACTTAAAATGCTGTACATTTTAGCATAAGAATAAATTATGATTGACCATGTACTTGATTTATTTGTTTCCCTTTGATTGATCCATAAAAAGTATTTCACGTTTTAACCATTCAATCCAGACAAGTTACCAGAAGCAAACAAACTGCATGGAAGAGTTTTATAAGGAACACATCTTTAATATATTAATTACAAATGCTTTAATTAGTGGTGGCTAAAAACATGTCCAAATACCATCAAGGTCTTAGAAAACTCAGACTATTTTTTGATTCCTTGAATGACGTTGGAGCTGTGAAATTATTAACTATCATCCAATCAGCTCTCTTCTGGAGCCCTTTCCTCCAGGAGGTGCTGGTCCAGCTCCCTCAGCTGCTTCAGGAACCCCCAGTTCGGGATGATCCGCCGCCGTTTCTTCACGTGCTCGATGGCGTCCACCACCGTCATGTTCTCATAGATCATTAGGTAGGCGAGGAACAGAGTGGCTGACCTGCTTCTTCCCATCACGCAGTGCACCAACAGTTTATCTGCAAATAAATAAGAATCACTTCCCTCATAATGTGACTTTTTAACCTAAAGTTAAAAGTGAAGTCTTACTCTGAGGATTGCTCAGTGTCTCCTGAATGAATTTGGCTGCAGAGAAGAAGTATTGGCTGAGGTCAAACGTTGGGACATCTTCTGCTACTACGCCATAGTAAACAATGTCCATGTCTCCATAGTAACCAGATCCAGTGTCCACGTTATTCCACGTGCCTTCTGCTGCATTCAGAACGTGTGTGATTCCCAACCTCCCCAGGAGGAACTTGTCCTTTGCCGTCTGCCTGCAAGAAGCCTCTGTTAAATCCTCATTACGTGATGCAGCTTCAGGCCTTCAGTGTGTTCTGTACTCACTCGTCTCCGATGTAGACTTTAGGCCAGACCTCGTTGACGGGAGTGTACACCACACTCCCACGGTTGAGGATTTTCTCCAGCTCATAGCCACCTGGTGTGACGTAATCAGCCTCCAGGCCGGACCCCTCTGCTGATTTTCCAACATTTATCTTAGATCCAGCCTTTGAGTTGTGAGAAGCCATTCCTCTCACTGTGGCTTCTCTTCACACATGATTTAACTGGTTGAAGAGGATAACACAACTATTCTTTCTCCTTCCACAGACATAAAAAAAGCTACACCCTTTTTGTCTTAAACATGCGTTTTCACTCACCGAGACACTGAGGCCATTGGTTTTCTTACTCCACAGTTTGGTGTTCATCCCACAGCCAGATTGCTTGCGAAGCAGCCCTTGAAGGCAGAACATGGTAAGGTTTAGTTCTGGCAGGCTTGAGTCAGGGCGCAGATTGTGTAACCTCCTCTGTGACGGGCATCAAATGCAGGGGATATTTTTAGGACTGAGATGTGGCGGGGCCCCTGACCTTAGCTGCCATGTTTTCTGCCTGTAGGGAAAACTTCCACCCAGTCAGTCCCTGCCATCCACGTCTAAACACTTTAATCTCCGCTGCCGGGCAGCAAGCCGTGCTTATCCAAACTTTGCCAAAGGATACCCATTTTCTCTGGAGTGAACGGGGGCACTGGGAGCTTTCTGCTCAGCTGTGTGAGCGGTTCCTTGAAATTGTGTCGGCCTCTTTTAGCCTTTCTGCATATCTTCAGATGCTGGGAGAAAGCGTGTAAAGCGCAGCATTAAAACACCCGTTAAGGATGTTCTGCATCTTCTGCAGCCTCTCGGGGGGCCAGAGGGGAACTGTCAGGCTGTTAGACGGAGGAGGTTTTTCACAGGATGGCACATGCCTTTGATTCCCCATTATATGATATGCACGGTCCATTCAGAGATCTAAATGCGGAGCTCTAAAAAGTGAGGGCATGACGACGACTGTGTTGCAGGATGGCTGGATGAAGCTGCTAACATGTCAGCCTGAGTTTTCACACCATCAGACTCCTTTTATTTTCCCCTCATATCTTTATACTCCACCATCATTCATTCTGACAGTGAGATCATTAAACCTGTGATATCCAATTCCTTTTATTTTGACAGCATCTTTCTCCCAGAGAGCTCTGGAGAGCATTTCTTATTAAGAAGGCTTCAGCGTTTCATCTTTTTTCAAAGTCTGACCTGAATCTGTATACACACTCAGAAGCAAGATGGCATATTTTTTGTCATTTTAAATCAAGCCTTTTTAAGACACATTACAGTTTTAACGCAACATCACTGAACTGCAGCGGCTGAGAGGCTGGACGTTGTTTATTTATAGGCCTTTTCTGTCTTTGTGTTGTCTAAGTTCAGCAGGGGCTTGACAGTTCATACTGATGATGCTGTGCTTTAAGGAAATATATATATATTTTTTTGTTTTTTGCACACTTTAGCTCATGCATTCTCTGAAATTTTGCTGACTGCTAACAGATGCATCCTTCATACAGCTGTGCTAATAGGTTATACTCTCATCATGGACAAATTTGAAATATTACACAACACAAAAACTAAAGTTTATACTAGAACTGGACATCGCTGTTCTTAAGTGTCTTCTTGACAAGGCTGAGGCTCGTTAACTCCTCGTTAGTGACCGTGATTGACTGCAGCTGCTAGTTTTCTTTTGCCAGCACAAAATAGATGTTTTTGACTGATCTTATTGGATTGAGCAATACTTGTCTGTCCCAAAGCCTCAACCCTTCCATGAACTGGAAACTGCTGGGATATCAGTGCTGCCAAACACAGTGAAGCAAGTTTTACATCATCGTGGACTAAGAGGACAGACACAGAAGCTCCTGCTAAAAAATAAGACTCCTTCAAGCTTGACTGAAACCTGCAGCTGCCCTCATAGACGAGCCAAAGGCCTTCTGGAGGAAGGTTATGTGGACGAGGTGAAGATTGAGATATTTGGATGTTTGTGGGAGTCAAGGTGAGGTTTTCAATAAACCTAAGAACGCTGTTCCTATTGTCAAGCATGGTGGTGGTAGCATCAGGCTGTGGGACAAAGTATATGGAACAAAATGCAAAGACGAGCTTTTATTTTGTCAAGTCCACTGACAATCATCAGCAGGATGGTTGAAACTTGGACACAGTTGGATGTCAAACAGGGAAATGACCCCAAACGTACACCAGGACTGTCTCTGATTGGATAAAAAAGGCTAGAAGTAAACCTCTGGAATTGTCTTCCCAAAGCCTCAACTCTGTTGAAAATGTGTGGACTTTGAATAAAGTCTGCCTGAAACCAACACATTTAAGCAAACTCTACTAATGCTACCAAGAAGGGCTGTCAAATATCCAGGCAGAGTTATATCAGAAGGTTGTTGAGGGCTACGAAAAAATAGGTCAAAATGAAACTTGCTGATGAACATTTAACAACATTTTAGTAAACAGAAGGTTTGAAAAGCTTAAATCGTGTCTTAGAATAAGAAATCATTGTCTGAAGCAAAGCTTTTGGAAATTTTTGCTAACTAATAATTGAACATAACTGAATTAAACATTTTTCAAACATTTTCTCCACCTCCGTATTTTGTGCTCTTTCTTTGAGAAGCCAAGGCTGAGTCCAGGTGACGGAGCTGATTCAGGAACCCAACGTTCGGCAGGATGTTCCTGCTCCTGGAGACGACCTCCACCGCCTCCACCAGGGTGAGTCTTTCTTTGATCATGAGGAAGGCCAGCACAAGAGTGGCAGAGCGGCTGATTCCTCGAGCGCAGTGGACGAGGACCTTACCTAGACGGGTAAAAAGACGAAACACGTTGAGCTGTGAATTACTGGATACCCTCTGTAAGGGGATACATATAAACTGTATAATCTGGAGGTGGTATGGAGATCTGTAACTGGCAGAATTCTTTATTTAAAAAAATATACAAATAGATATTTTAAATGTAAAGAGTTAGGAAGAATCAAATCAACATTTAAACTGAAATACAGTTTGAATACAGTTAATGTTTTTCAAGTTTAAAATCAAAACTTGATTTTTAGTTTTTTTTATGACATTTTAGCCTTTTAATATTAAGAAAAAATATATTTGTAAATGTTTCTATTTGCTTTTTTAAAATTCAGATTGTAGCATGAGGTAACAATTATATAAGGCAATATTAATAAGGTAAAAAATAATGTATTTATTCATTTGAACATACCAAAAACATTTTTTTGTTTAGCATTTTTTTCTGTATTTCAGTTCAATGCATATTTCCATATTATAAATGGACTAAACTGTGATCTATTAGGTGGTTCACCTACTGGTTAAATGGCCAAAAATTATGAAAAAGTTGCAGAAACAAACATTTGGACACTAAAGTAGCTCCATACAATACTCTCAGCTCGTGGTTATTTGCATTTTTTTACAACAGAAATGTGCCTTTATTAATACATAAACACAAGTAGGATTGAAATATCTTTGAAGTTGTAAAAAAAACATACAGCACTTAAACAATGATTTATTGTTGCATATTGTGAAAAAACACAAATAAAGCTGGTGACTTTGACTTATTGTAACTTTTGTCAAGAGATGGAGTAAATTTGAAGCTTCTAAATATTTATTTCATCCACAAAAATCATCCAACTGGAGTCATCGAACATCTTAAGTCAAAATATTATCTTAGTTTTATCTGTGATATTTATTCACCACCTATACATGCCAAAAACACAACAACAAATTTAAAGATATTATATTATAGTCCTAATTCTGAAGATTTTTTAAAATATGATCTCTAAAATTTGGATTTCATGATTTACTGAGCAATAAGAACCACCTCACATCCATCCTGACGTGGTCCAAAGGTTTCCCACCTTTCTGATTCAAAGCATCATGAATGAAATCAGCCATTTCTGTAAAGAACGGACTCAAGTCGAAATCTCTACAGTCTGGTGCTTCGACTCCGTGATACACCATGTTTGTGTCGTTGTAGAAACGAGGCCCGGTGTTGATGTGCTGCGGACCATCTGCAGCATTCACCACATGTGTTATCTCCATATTCTGTAACAGCATTTTATCCTGAGCTGTAGCCCTGTGAATAACATGAGAAATGATAGAAATGCATCCATTTTTAGCCCATTTTCATGCATGTTGCCATCTTTGTAGGCATATGTCTGCAAAATGCATCATGCATGACTCAAATGTACAGATTTTTTATTTGGCCAAATACACCACTTGTTTGCAGCAACAGTTTCACCACATTGCAGCAAGCCCCCAAAGTGAGATTGTCACTTACGCATCTCCAACGAAGAGGTTGGGCCAAACCTCGTTGACAGCTCCAGTGGGGCGCCTGTTCTTCAGCAGAAGGCTGAGCAGATCGCAGGTGGGCGGTGTCTGATACTTTGACTCCTCCTCTGACCTCATATCCTCAGCTCACTCTCACCTCAGAGTTGTTATATAATTACCATGATTTGTATTCAACTTAATATGCAGCGAAGAGTAGGAAAACTTTCCAAAACATGGGGGAAAATGTCTCTTCTTGTGTGTTTTTGGAAGGTGCTGCAGGAAACCCAGTCTGCACTGCTGTAGGACTGTTGTGAGTCTGAGCTGGATGTCAGTGTTGCTCCTCTGAAGCAGGACAGCTGAACATACCGTAGACTGGGCAGCGAGGACTATTTATTTCTCTGACTGTGGCAGATCCAGACTGCTTGTTCAAACATGTCAGGAAACCAACATCAGAACTTCAAAAACATCTGATGTACATGCAGTGTGTCCATAACCATAAATAGAATCCAAGAATGGTTAGAAACACATGTTGATTTGGTTTATTAATATATTTACCATCTGTGTTTTATTATTTTGCACTTGGAGATGTGTGAGGCTGACAAATCAAAGGAAATCTGTTGTGATTTCTTAAAATGTTGTTTTCCACCTCAACACAGCCACAGTGAGGTGATTAGCTTGTTTCTGCTGGTAGTTCAGAAAAGTTGTTGCTTTCAGGTCAAGTTGCATTTCAGTCCTGGCCTTCATTTGAACTCGGAGAGCATTAAGGAAACAGCTCCCGGTTCTCGGATGGCTTTTGACACATGATCTGAGGATAGATTGGGTCTGAGGAGTTTGCAGAATCACCTGCAAACCTTTAAAGTTATTTTTGTGAAACGCACTGTACGAAACCTTCAGTGAATTTTAGACATCGGTTCTTTGAAGGTTACTTTGTGAATCAGACCGTGGATGGAAGTTGGTGAGACTCTTATGGCATGAAATGTGCTCATATAAAAAAACAAGCAATAAATGTGTGTGAGTGTGAATATTCATTTATTTTTTTACTGCTCCCTAATGATAAAAGCTTGTATTTTCTCTTTATACCTTTTTATATGGTAAACATGACATCATCAGGAAGAAAATCCCTCAGAGCTTAAACTGAAAGTCACATATCTCCAATAAAACAAACAAATAAAAATCAGAAGATGCAGGTTTTATACTTTTTGTCTGAGAAAGATCAAAAACTGTGATTTGAATGGGTTTCTATGGGCACATTAGTACTAATGATGATGGTATTTTAGCTCTTATTTTTTTTTATAAGAGGCTAAAAAACATGAAAAGTTGAGAAAACTAAAATGTATAACCTTGCATAAGCAATATATTTGAAAACGATTATAAATTTAAATGCAAAAACAGAAAAATGTGATCTATTTTTAAAGTAAACTATTTCAGTATTAGTAAAGGTCACATCAGTTCAAATAAACATGACATTTTTGCACTACTTTTCTTGAATAGCTCAAATTGACCCTCCTTAAATGTTCTTTTATTCTTACATAAAGTATTTTTACTCAGCTCAGATAACACTATAATTTTTGTTTCGTATGTTTTATGCCAAGAAATTAAATTTAGATTTTGCAATATATTTTAAATGATCTATTTATTGATATCTAGACATTTTTATTTTTATACAATAAACTGCTCTTGTGTTGTAGCATTTTGCAATCCAGGAAAAGAAATGTAACCATAGAGACGATTAAAATGTCATAATGTGGTGTGTAGGAAGGAAAAATAATTGAAAAGGAAGCAAAGGAGCTTGTGGAAGAAATTTAAACTTTGATAATGAATGTGTGGAAGGTGATTACAGACAGGTGAGCTGATGACTGATACAGTGAGATGAGTTGAAACCAAAACATCTGAGAGAGACTATACTGAAAACAAGAAACATCTCTAAATAAATGGAACAAGAATGATGAGAAGACAAGAATAACTTATAAAACTACAAATCAAAAAGCAACACAGAGGTTCATATCTTTGTTTTTTAACAACTTCAAACTATCAACAGCACGATGCTCCAGGTGCTTAATGGCAGTGCAGCTTTCTGTCCAAATTCCTGAGCTGCTCCAAAAATCCTTCATTAGGTGAAATATTCCTGTTGGCACCGACCGCTTTGAGGGCGTCCACCAGGGTCATGTTCTCGTGGATCATCAGGTAGGCCAGAACTAGAGTTGATGAGCGGCTGAGCCCCATCGCGCAGTGGACAAACACTTTACCTGCCGACATCACAAACAAAAACACTTCCTGGATCATTACAGCGCTCTAAACCCCCTACCAGCTCCATTTCAACATTTACAACCATTCAATCAGTGGATTATTGTCAAACATTATTCTAAATGTCCAATGTGTTACTCCTCTGAGGATTAAAAACCATAAACATCACAGAAAAGAAAAGTACTTCTGACTCAAGACTGAAAGTTTTCAACAATGTTCCAACAAACGTTTCTACACACGTTAATCCCTGGTTTCTTATCGGGCTCGGGGATTAGGGAGCAGAGGAGCGCGTAATTGAACTGTCTTGGCTTCTGTGTATTTCTGCTGGGGATTACCGCAGACCCCCCGCCACACGCTGGAGCCCCTGATCAGCCAGCATGTGAAGAAGGAGGCCTCATCTTATTACTGTCATGTCAGATACTGACTTCACTTTGCATAACAGGCTGTGCAGGCACAGGCCACAAACATAATTGTGTAATTTCCATGTCCAATAAAAGTCTAGCTTACAAATTACCAGAGCAATCCATTTAAAACTCATTTTCCTGACAAAGGTCTGAGCCTATATGAGAAGATTACCATGGGGGGGGGGGGGGGGGGAGATATTAGCTTGATATTCTGTTTAGTGTTTGATTTGCATTTTAATGAGTAATACAACTGGAGGGGGGTGGTTGCTGTAATGGAAATTGACTGACAAATGTTTCTGCGATCTGCCTTGTCTTCCTCAAGTTAATGTGTGAAAATGAGGCGAAAAACCTGGCGAGAGCTCCTCACCTGTTGGTGCGTTTAAAGCATTCTTGATGAAATTGGCCGCTGGGTAAAAGAAGGGACTCAAGTCAAACGACGGCATGTCGAACGCCTCCACGCCGTGGTAAGCAATGCTGGTGTCTTTGTAGAAGCTGGGCCCGGTGTTCACGTTGAATTTTCCATCTGCAGCGTTGAGCACATGGGTCATGTGATGAGCCTGGAGTGTCCTTTTGTCTTTGGCTGCATACCTGAAAGAGGGAAATATCTAACACTGTGCAAAGTTGCACCCATACATTAAACATTTACAGCTGGTTAAGTTTCCTCACATGTCTCCAATGTAGATCCTGGGATAAACCTCATCCATACGGTTGCTGGTCCCTTTCTTTGTCCACATCAGTCTGTGGAGCTCTGACGCTGAGGGGGTCTCATACCTGCCCTCTCGCACCTCAGGGCTTGCCAGACAGCTGAGACCTCTGGGCATGTCTGGATGCTCCACTTCTGCTTCTACAAACTATCGATAAGAACAGCGCTGGTTATTAATATGAGCTTTGTACCACAATGATTGCTTAGGGGCATGCAGGGATTACTGAACAAGCCTGCAGGGCACAAGGCCTGAGGGGTCGGGGTGAGACGTAAGGAAGGTCCCAATGAAGGGCGTCTGTTTATGGTGACTAATAATGTTCCTTATTGGTCTATTAAATCACAGCAAAGACTTGGAGAAATACTCCAAACAACTATGATTCAGCTTGAAAGAAATTAGAGACTCAAACATCGTCTTCTAAGGTTGGATCATGAAGGTAACAGATCCAGGAGGGGAAAACCAGATGTCCCTTTCCCCAGAGACACTCCCAGTTCTCCCTGGGGGATCCCAAGATGTTCCCACACCAGAGGAGACAAATAAAACCTCCAGCAAGTTCTGGGTCCGCTATCCCAGTGTACAAGGGAGGTCACCAGAAGGCATCTTAATCAGGTGCCCGAACCACCTCAGCAGACTCATTTTGATGAGAAGGAGCAGCAACTCTACTCAGAGCTCCCCCTGGATGATGGAGATCCTCACCTCTAAAGGCTGAACCGTCATCATGGAGGATCAAGGAGGTCTTCCTTCATTTGGTCATGATCCATGATCAGCCAGTAATGTCAGATTCACCACAACAGACCAGAGCAAACCCCTCATTATTGCAAATTAAACCCTGATTCATTCCATCTGTCTCTGATAGACTGGGAGCAAAAATAAAGAAATGAAAAATGTCCACCAGTGTGCCCTAAGAATGACGGCATGACACTAAATGAGACCAGAGTGATCAGACCTGAACATCTTCAGTGTATTCACACCTGTGTTTAATGCAGCCCACGTCTGATTGGATCATCCAGAACACACACCTCCAACATCAGTCAACCATCTAACAGACGTCGTTACATAAATGTGCAGGTTTTTTCAAAACTTCTTTACAAGAAATCAAACTGATTTGAGAATTTGTTGCAATCTGCTGCTTTTCATTCTAATTTGATTTGTAAAACTTGGTGCAAATCAGCATTTTATATTTACACTCAAAAAAATTCAACCAAGTAACATTTTTGATAGATTTAAATAGAATGGGGTTGGGGTTTGTTACACGTCTTATTTTTTGTCTGTATGTAAATCTAGTTCACTGAAAATAAAAGTTCATTACTAGATGTTGAAAATATTTATAGATTTAATTCAGAATTTGGCAAATTATGCAGTTTTAGTGTAATAAATATAGATTAGGTAAATATATTGTAATAAAGTTGACTCAGCTGTTTTACGAGTTTGGTGTAACAAATAAAAAAATGTTAAACTTATATTGTTTGTTGGTTTTAATTCATACCAGTTTAATTATTTTAAATCAAAATCTTTTCAGAATTAAAGAAAAAACAAACATATTAAACCATTAAAACTTATTCTGACCCAGCTTTAGTAAAAAATTCCAAATTATTTGAAAGATTATGTTGACTTACCCAGAACTATCAAGTTTGTTTTAATTCAACAAGTTATTTTTTTGAGTGTACCATTACATTGAAAGGGACGAATTTAAATTGGTCTGGATTTTATTCCCTTGTTATCTAAGTTTTAATAGAATTTGTTTATTCTTCTGTTAAGTGTCCTGAAATAACCCTTTTTGTGAATAGAGCTGTAAGAATTCAAATTAATTGACAGTTGAGTCTAAATCTAATAGTTTAATTGCAGGTTATGCACTGCAGAGATGTATTTCCTTAAAAAGACACATCAACAGGGATGCTAGTCCATTTGACCAGTTATCAGTTTTATGCAGCTTCTCCTTTTATTGGACATGTTTTTTAAAACACTTTAATAAAAACAACAACATCTAATACTCCTAATTGAATTGAGGGCATCGTCTTTGGTAATGTTGAGAGCTGAACGTATAGGACTACAGGGAGGTTTAAACATACCGACTAGTGTTTATATAACATTTAAATGTAGACTGCAGCTCTGTTATGCCGATAAATACACTCCACACTTGCGCAAGATCACAAGATCACATAATTATAACATGACCCTATAATGCTCTCTTTATTTTATTTAGAATTCAGCGGCTCTTGGAAGATTTATTCTCCAGAGATGCAGAAAATTGGTATTCAAGGTCTATAAACAACTTTTCTTTTCTCATTGGCAAGTCTAACCTGCAACTTTACAATTCATACACCGCTTTAGAATGACTTTTACTATACATACTGTTTACATTAGCATCCATTTATATATGTGTGTTATTGTGCTCAAGGCTGAGGATGTACAAGTGATGTGTATTCATTGTTTCCGCTTTCCTGTGGCTTACGTGGCTTTCAGGGTTTGGAGACTTTTTAGAGATGAGTCACTGAGACCAAATCTGTTTCAGTGACCTTTTTGTTAAGCTGCTGTGGCGCACGGAGGTGCACATCACGACGGCTTTATCCATCTCTGCTTCTGATTGTTGAGTGTGTGTCACTTTAGAAGCAAAGCTGCAAATGACCCAGTTAGTGCTCTGTGAGTGTGTGAGCACTGAAAGCAGGGTGAAGTGCATCTTTATACAACACGAGCCCATACCTGGAGGCTTTTCTTTCTCCTCATTGATCTAGAAGTTCAGCCCTTCCCTCCCTCCCTCCCACAGTCAGGGGCAGAGAACTGATTTCCCTGGTGCATATGCTCTGCTTTCACAGCCTCCCCCCCTCAGGCTAACCTGTCCTTCCTGCTCCACTTTTGTGTAATTAAAGATACTTTGTATGGGAAAGTGCCTGCAGTTAACATGGAGGGCAAATAAAATTGTCTTTTTTTTACCTCCTCAGGCCTTCTTCTTGGTGGTGTTATGAATTACGCTTTCCTTTTCAGCCTCTCAGATGTGTTTTTCCTAAATGTGTGGGGCAAATAATTGAAGTAGTCATTCAGAAATCAAGCATGCATCACATTTTAACAATAAAATGGAAATAAACAAAATACACAATTTTATATATACACTGTAGACACAGATACATGACTTCTGACTCACCATATCTGCATTAAATGTATTTTTCACAGACGCTCGTCTTGGCTGAAATCGTTGCTTTTCATCGGCTCTCAGTTCAAGAGCTACATCTAGGTCGACAGCACAACTGTCTGCGTTCTCCTTGGTAATCTACCCTGCAACCTTTTTTGCTATTTTAACATCTGAATCACAGCCCAAAATAATTCTGGCAGCATCTTCTGCATTCCTTAAAGGTTACACAAGCTGCCAGGACAGAAGGGAGGATAGGACACAGCTTTTTTAATAGCAAGAAAATTAGATCAGCTGCCATGCTTCAGATATTCTGTGACTGTCCCTCCTGACATTTTTAACTATGTGAAATGTTTTAACAGAACATGTTGTCTGATCAAGTACAAAGTCTAAAAAAATGTTCTGTCCATATAAAAGACTTTATATTTTCTGTTCGGTATCTTGATACAATGTGATACTTCTGGATATTTGGAGGTTTTACAAAAAACTTTTGAAGCACAGCAGTTGAGCACTCCAACAACTTGATAAAAACAAAAAATATCTCACTATGAAAAGTCAATGTTTTCGACAGAAGTTACAGGTTAGTTTTTATTTTTCAGTAAAGAAAGTTTACTAAGACACTTTGAAAAACACAATCCATAATACATTTGGTCCTTTCAGTTGATTAACAGTGATGAAAATACTTTTCCTATCTTAGCAGTAATTATTTTTCAGCAAATAATTTGTTCATTTGTTAAGACATTCTTTATTTTTTATATTAGCATATTTCATGAAAACAAACCCTTCTCTTAGCATGTTCACAACACATTATGCTAACATTGTGAATTCTGGCTTAAATATCAAGAATACAAATAAAGATTGTGATTTTTGTTTTTTATTACAAATTTAGCCTTTTTGTACTTTTACTAGTACATCTGGACTTGATGTACCATACCCATACCGAATTACCAGCCAGCTTGCTAACTTTAACATGTGTTAGTTAGCATGCTCAGTTAGCTCCTTTCTCAAATGTCAGCTGACAAATATTGGGTCAAACCAACAAATGAAAACATTTTTTATGTTCAGCTTTATATACATGTTGTCAAGATTTGCATGAAGAAATGTTTACTGTCAAAACAAAGCACTTCCAGGTAGCTAACAGAAAATGCTAATGTTTCTAGAAGAGCTAAACAACACATTGTTTAAAGTGAGCTGGTAGTGCTACAAATGAGCTAATCTGTGCAATTTCTTGCAATTGTTTACAACTATTTCCATTAAGGAGTCATTAAACTTTTTGTTATCAGCACAGTAAGTTGTTTAACAAGAAATAAGTCATGGGAACCACAACCTAAACAATGGGACTAGAGAAATCTCTTATTATTCTGCTTTAATCTTCCTCTAATACCACAATTCAGCACATGGTCAAAATCTAAGATTGCAACTAAAACTCCTAAAAACTGTAAAGGAACAATTATAGTTGATTTGCATGGTGGTGGCATCATGCCATATGGGATGTTTAAAAAAAAATTGATCTGTATTGAGGAAAGATATATGTGGAAAACCTCTCCCAGAGTCTACTGAACATCAATCTTGATTGACTCTGAAAACAAAATCAACAGTAGATCCTAAAATGACTAAAGACTCTAAAGACCTGTCGTCGTTATTTATACTAAACGTAACTTGTCTAGGTCTGAATCTTAGCCTCACATTCATGTCCATTGTTTTCTTTTTAATGAATGTTGAGTGAATTATAATGAACTCAAGCCTGAGGCTGCTGCACAACACTCTGATACAACTGGTCTGAATACTTTTTGAATACTTGGTTAATACAAGTATTCAGCCTTTCAGTTCACCTTTCTGTAGTTTAACACACTAACTTTGCATAGTCTTGTTAAACCAAGTCTCAGAAACCTTCTGTCAGCTGTTGAGCCAGACTCCATGACAGCAGATCTTCAGTAGGAACATCCTAGTTTGGATTACTGGGTCAACGTGCTGCTTAGAAACCCCACCGCTTTGTGAGTGGAAAGCATTAAACCTCTCTGGATTACAGAATCTGACATGATTTCTTTTTCTTTGTCAGCTGAAGATCCAGATCCAGCAGCAAAGCCAGGAAATTCCTGTTGGGGTAGATGGCCCTCTTCTGGATCAGCTTCTGCAAAGCCTGTTTGAGTGGAAGGTGATGGTAGATCATGAGGTAGGCCAGCACCAAGGTCGACGAGCGGCTCATTCCCATGATGCAGTGCACCAGAACCTTCCCTGAAGAAGAATAGGAAGGAAGAGAGAGGTGTGAGGGAAGGATTAGTGAAAACCTTATTAATATCATACATGACTGCCCGTCTCACATTCTGGACTTCCTTTTTTGTCCTATTTTTAGCCAAAAATAGAGCCAACAATTCCTGGTTTTTGTTCATTTTGGGTCTCTTTGCAGACGGGTCGACTGTCTCGTTAATCCCAACTCGTCTTCTCCTTGATAGCTTCTTTGAAAGAAGCTATTACATATTTAAATTCTGCAAGGTAAGACTCCTTTTTATTACCATAGCTGAAAATACATTTACACACCAGCACAAGCTGTGCTACATTGTGGTGACAGCTGACATTGAAAGAGCAGCCCGATGTGAGAATTCGGTTAACTCCATTAGGAGTGAAATAAAAGACGTGATGAGTAGGGATTTGAAAAAGGGTAAAAACACTGTAGGTCTTACCACCAGGTGACTTCAGAGCTTTGTGAATGAAATCTGCTGCAGGCTGGAAGTAAACATCCAGATCAAAGTGAGTTGAGTCATCTGCTGGAATGCCAAAATACACAAAGTCGTTGCCATAAAAGCTTTGGTTTCCTATGCTGCCTCGCTTGGAGTGAGCAGCGTTTAACACATGAGTTATACCTAATTTCAGCAGGGCAGCCTTGTTTTGGGCTACTGCCCTAGCGAGACAAAGAGACAGAAAGAGGTTCAAGACTTGTGTGAAGCATTACAGCAGAATCATTTCATGTCAGAGTGATTCAACATGTAGAAGGAAGTATTTTTAGAGACTTTTAGAAATGGTTACACGTTTAAAGTGCCCTCTACTTGCAGAGCGAATGTGTTAAATCTGAAATAAAAGGCATACTTACACATTTCCTACGTATACATTCGGCCACACTTCATCAATCTGATTGAGGTGCAGTTTACAAGAGTCCAAAACCTTCTGCAGGTCCTTCACAGATAGATACTCTTTTCTTTTGTCTTTCACGGTTGGCATTTTTAGTCCAAATCTCTCGTCTTGGATCGATTGCCGGCCAAAATGTTTGTCGTATTAAAGCAGCCTTTCTCCAGCTCCAGATGATCAGTACGAGCAGGTGCTGTCGCTGGACAGTTACCCAATTTGGTGCTTAACCTAGCGTGTAGTCTTACTCACACAGAGGGCAGAACAACAAACACCGCAGCAAGGGGGTTTGGTTTTCACACTGCTGTGGGACTCTCATTTAATAAACCTCAACCAGTGATGAATCATTCTACAAAGCTGCAATAATTGAGTGTAATTATGGTCGAGTTGTTAAAGTGCACTGCTTATGCTGGATATAACTCAGTGTTTATGGAACAGAAATGCTCAAACAGCTTCGTGTGGCTCATTTACTGCCCTGATAGAAACATCTTGTGAGGGCAAATCGGGTTAAAAAAAGGAAACAAATACAAGCTTTGCTGTTGGCTGCTCATGGCATTAAAGGGACCCCATACTGTGCAGATCTGACTTTAAAATCTATCACGTTGCAGGTAAAATGAGTAAAATGTGTGTGAAATGTCAGAACTGATGCAAATCAGTCGATTATATCTGTGGGTCATTTTTAACCTGGAGAAAGTTATTGACTGATTATTAAAGATGCTTCAGCTCAGTGAGGGAAACGAGGCAAATCCCAGCTGAAATGTAGGCAACAAAAACCGAAAGGTGTAAAATGTTTTCTCACTGTTGGTAAATTTGATATTTAGGTGAAAGAGTAGCTGAAAAATATTGTAAACGATTGTTTCTGTTCTCGTTACAAGAGCTGGATTTCTCAGAAACAGATGATCAGTGGAGAATTAGCAGCTTGTAAAAACACAGGTCAGAGATTCACAGGTCAGGTTGTTTTCTATTACATGTCCCAAGTCTTCAGAGGGTCAGGCAAAGTCATGTCCAGGTTTGGGAGGGACAAGTCCAAGTCAAGTCTAGTGTCTTTAATGGGGCAAGTCCAAATTAAGTTTAAGGTCTTAGAGAGTGAGTCCAAGTCAAGTCCCAAGTCTTTAGAGAGTGAGTCCAAGTCAAGTCCCAAGTCTTTAGAAAGTGAGTCCAAGTCAAGTCCCAAGTCTTTAGAGAGTGAGTCCAAGTCAAGTCCCAAGTCTTAGAAAGTGAGTCCAAGTCAAGTTCCAAATCTTTAGAGAGTGAGTCCAAGTCAAGTCCCAAGTCTTTAGAAAGTGAGTCCAAGTCAAGTCCCAAGTCTTTAGAGAGTGAGTCCAAGTCAAGTCCCAAGTCTTTAGAGAGTGAGTCCAAGTCAAGTCCTAAGTCTTCAGAAGACAAGTCCAAGTCATGTCCCATGTCTTTAAAGGGCGAGTTCAAGTCCCAAGTCTTTGTTTTTATGACTTGTGTTTAACTTGAGTCCAACAGTTCTGAGCCATTGTAAACAGGTTATTTGGATCCTCAGTAGCGTTTGATCAGATGTTCCTGTGAGAATGTTCAGCTGCTCATTAAAGACACTAGATGTGTATTTTATTTTGAAAGTCTGCACCTGGACTGTGGCTCAAACAGGAATGATTTAAACTCCAAAATGATCGTCTGAAAAAAGTGAACTTGAAGTGTTGAGGGGACTCGTGAGAAAAAAAAAATCCAACATAGCTTTTTGAAATTAAATGACCTTTTAGACAATCTAAATGAGTCCAAATGGTTCTCTTATCTTGACCAAATGAATGTTCTGCATGTTCATAAGTAAACACTGAAAAGGAAAAATGAAATCAACGTGTCAAAATAAAAGTTATGATTTATGAAGCATAAAATCTGAGCTGAAGATCACATTATTTTCTGACTTGGACCAAACTTCCATTTTCACTTTCTGGTTCATTCCCTTTAATTTATTTTTTTTATTCTACATTTCAAGCCAAAGAATATTTTACAGCAGAATTTTCTGCATATTTCTCATCAGTTGTATTCACATAATTTGAGAAATGCATCTCCTTCCTTGACAAACTGGTTTCTGGTTAGCAATACTGTCTATAATGTAGATTTAATGTGGATTTGGCCCTAAATTATATAATTCATGAGCTGAAATAAGTATTGTAGTTCATGCTTTAAATTTTTTATAATGCTGATCTCCTCTTAGACATCCCCTGACAACATAAAAGTGCAAACAGGCTGCATGATTCACATCAAAGCACATCAGAGAGACAGAGAGAGAGGAAATACTTATGATTCAGCTCCATTCCTGAAACAAACAGCTTAAAGTCAAAGAACAGTGTCTCCCTCCGCTGGCAGGTACACGCTGCATCATTTATCTTCAGGAAAACAGATGTTGGGACTGTCTGAGTTAAAATATCAGTTTTCGGCTGGATTTTTGTGTAACTTCATGTCCAAAGCACAAAGCTGTCTGAGGAATCCTCTGTTTGGGAAAATCCACCTGCACTCTTTGACCTTATTGATCGCCTCTAACAGGGTGTAGCGGTGGTGGATCATCAGGTAGGCCAGAACAAGAGAAGCAGACCTGCTCACTCCGACTGCACAGTGGACTAGAACTCGAGCTGAAGAGGCAGGAAACAGATTGCAGTGAGTGTCAAACATGTTTTGAGTTTGGTGTTTTATTCTTGACAAGATGATTGAAGCAACATGATGGACATTTACCACCATCTGTGTCAAGTGCATTCTGAATATACTCAGCAGTGGGGGAAAAATAGCTAGAAAGGTCAAAGGTTGGTGAGTCATCTGCAGGGACGCCGTAATAATCCACAGAAGGTCCATAGAAGTCGTGACTCCCCTGACAGTTCATCCTCCCATGAGCTGCATTTACAACATGAGTAATTCCCAGCTTCCACAGAATGTAGCGATCATTGGCTACAGACCTGTGGACAAATAAAACAGCATTCATGACAGAAAGTGCCTTAAAATAAAGTCTAAGTTAAGCAAAATGTAATACTTACATATCCCCAATAAAGAGGTCAGGCCAGACTTCATCCAGATGGTTCCCAAATCTTTTCCCTCCATACAGAATCTTCTGCAGCTCTTTTAAAGAGGGAACTTTATGAGAAACTGCCCTGCTGTCCTGCATTTTAATCATTTCTGACTACACGGCCATATTTACCCACAAAAAGCAATTTTGAAGCTAACATTTGGATGAGTTATTCCTCAATTTCCTAAAAGTGTATTTCCAAACCCTGCTGAGACTTTACTACAGGCTCAATGTTTACTGACAAAGACAGGTGCTCGAGTTCTAAAATTAAGCAGTGACCTACATTCTAAATGCCATGTTTACAACTCCAAATCTTTAGGAACTGCTTATTTTTTGTGTTCAGTTATGATAATGTTGCATTTTAAATAAAATAAATAAATTATAGTAATAAGACCTTCATGTGAGATTATTCAAATCAAATTAGGTTAAAAACCATATAACATTTTAATATTAATAATTTATAATTTATTGTAACATAAAGAAGGATTGAAAAATAAGTTCAAAATGTCCTCGTTTAATAAACAATAATAATTGGAATATTAAAAAATAAGCGCCAACATGTAGCAAAATATACCTTTGCTGTTTGTTCATACAGAACATACAGTATTATTTATTAACCTTCAAACTGTTTTAAGCTGCTTATGACCAAAAATATTTTTAGGGTTTGAAAAATGGTTTTCATGGGACTAATTGGCAGAAGTTACAATATTTTCCCATTTTAAAGTCTGAAATTACACAAACAAAAATAAAAAAACGTGAGATAATTAATAGTTGAAAATATGTAGTTTTAAAAAAATTAATTAACTAGTAATATTTCAAGTAATCTGATCTAAGTTAGATAACTAAAATGTGATGTCTTTCAGCTACAGATAATGCCGTATCAACTTGTCGCCACTAGATGTCACTGTACACCAACTTTAACACAAAGTTTCAGACAGCAGCTTTTACGTGCGCAGCTATTCTGAGCAATAAGGCCTCGGCTTGACATCAGCCATGCTAACAAGCGCGAATTGTACGCGAAATGATTTCCACCGACCTCGTGTTATTACTACAAAGTCCGCTGATACGGTTCCTAGTAATTCTTGTGAGATGCCGCTTAGTTAGCTGGCTGAATAAATAAAAGTCCGTGTTGTCTTCAGTTACATCTCAGACCGGGTGAGTAAAAGGACACGTATGCTCAAGCTAGTTAAAGCTAGGAAGCTAGGACTAAATTCTTGTGCAGGGGTTGTAGGGATAGAAAGCAGGATGCTTTGATTTGGTTTCACCTGTAACCCCAGGATATTTGTTTTTACACACCGCTAATAGGCTTTACAGTATAGTGTTGTAAGGAGCTCTGAGCAGCTGAAGTGGTCGCCTCCCTGACCTCCATATGTTTGTTTACCCGTGTTAATCATATGTGAGCGATATTTACAAAACAAATGTACGGATTCAGTTCATTGACACTTCCTTTTTAAGTCACTAAAGCTACATTTTAACAATATTTTGTCACTTTGAGATGGGAATAAGAGGATTAGTTAGTTTTGTCATCAGATTTTGAAGTCAGTATTTGTATAAACTCTTACTTTTAAAGTTAAGCTGAAGCAGATTTTTTTTTCTTTTAGTGTGGGACAGTTTTGGCTTTAATACTGGGGATAAAAGTAAAGAAATCATTTTCTGTTTGCATTAGAGGCAATAATTTACTGCATGTCCAGAGGATGGTGATGTCTTCTCATTCACTTGCATTTTTGTGTTGTGGTTTCCATTAGTGCATGCATAATTTAACTAATTCTTGCCAGTGTTTGCCTCATACTATTCCTAAAGCTGTGGATATTAATCTTCACACTTTTCTTTAGTATAGGCCTTTAATCTTTGCCACAAAGTGAATTCATCATTCATTTCTCAGTCATGTTAGACTTATGTAGTGTTGCAGAAAGAGTGGAAAATCTTTAATTTTGTTGTTTGTTGATGAGGATGATGAGGGTCTGGTATTGCCACAGAGAGCTCATTGAAATGTTTGTTTCTCTCAGTAAAGAGGAAATGACCCAAATGAGTGTTCGTCGCTGGACACCCAAACACGTTGCCAAATGGCTGAAAGAAGAAGGGTTCTGTGACTATGTTGATCTGTTGTGCAACAAGCATCGACTGGATGGCACCAGTATGCTCGCCCTTAGTGAGTATGACCTTCGCTCGCCACCTCTGGAGCTCAAAGTTCTGGGTGACATCAAGAGACTGATGATGTCCATCCGCAAGTTGCAGAAACAGAACATGGATGTTCTGGAGGAGCTGGGCGTTCCCTTCGACGGCCTCTCTCCTTCTAGCTCTGGCAGCAACTTGGACTGGCTTTGTAATGGAGATGCAAACAGAGACGGTGACAGCACTGACACAGCTCCAGTGGGAGAGGAGTATAACCAGTACACTAATGGGAAGTACAAGCAGCAGACGAGGCGCCTTGACCCTGAGTACTGGAAGACCGTGCTTAGCTCTGTTTATGTTGTTTTTGTGTTTGGGTTCACATCCTTTGTCATGGTCATTGTGCACGAAAGGGTGCCAGACATGCGCACATACCCTCCACTGCCAGATATTTTCCTTGACAGGTCAGTGACTACTCTCCAAAGCCTTATGTCACCACAAAGAAACAACATTAATCAGATGTGAAACACAGGAAACAACTAATTTACTTGTTTTATTTATTAATTGTTCTTTGAAACAAGTTTCTATTATTGTCCTCACTTACCTCTGATGGGTTGATTTAGTCTTAAAGAGATATTTAAAATGTGTTTTTTATGACCTAGTTTGAAGTATTGTTTTTGAGCAGCTTTGAGCTTTCCATGGGATTTCTCAACTTAATATGAGGTCAGCATTCAGAGTGAAAATAATTGCAAAGGCCAGTTGTTCAGCATTTTTTTTTACTAATCTTACAAATATGTTGGTAATCTAGTGATATTTTCAGCTAAACCAAATACTGTGTGATTTCTAAAAAGTCATTTAAGGACAAGAGTTGAAAACAATAATCTGATGCTGTGAAATATGTGACATTTTTCTTATGTTTAATTTTTTTAATGTATTAGAAATGTACAAAAAATGTTTCAGCCAATATTTAGCATGACTGGCCTAACTGGTAACTGGCCAGTCTTGAAACGCAAAAGTTAGATATTTATCTTTTGGTCTGTGAGCACATTATTGCTAAGCAATAAAAGAAGAAAAATAATTAGTCCCTGAGCTCACCATAGCCAAATACTAATTCACACCAACAATAACAGTTCTTCCAATGTGGATGTTTTTACTTGTAAGTTTTTTATTTTCAAGTTATTCAGAAATTTTAAACTTAATTATTATAATTATGGTTTTTGTAGATAAATCAGAACCTGCCAAAATTGTTATCAGAGCAGTGCAAGAGTTGGAAATCAGCCTTCAAAACCAGAATCAGTGCTTCTCTATGTAGTTTTAGATTTTATTATGATTGAAATCAAACTGTAGCATGCCTAATGGTACAGGTCAATGTTATAACTCATGATATATGAACTGTAATGGAAAAAAGTTGCTGGTTAGCCACAAATAAAATCAAATTATTCAAATCTTTACATTTTGTAATAAATCAAACTGTTACATTTTAGGAAATAGTGGGAAAAAACAATATTCTTTCAAACAGCCAACAACAATGTGTTAAATGTACTTGTAAAGAACAGTCAACAATCCAGTTTCTTTAAGAACTGACTCTTTTTTAGTTATTATTTATTTCAACCTTTTCAACAGTGTGCCTAGAATACCATGGGCCTTTGCCATGGCTGAGGCGTGTGGAGTGATCCTCTGTAACATCTGGCTGCTGGTTCTGCTGCTACATAAACACAGGTAGAGAGAGTCCTTGTGCTCAGGGTATCTGCAGGTCCTTAAAAGGCCTTAAAAGGTTGTAAATTAGCTTTTCTAAAATTAAGGCCTTAAATATCATTAAAAATGGTAAATAATCCTTAAATTTAGTGTCCAAAGGTCTTAAATTTCAGGCCCCTATGATTTCTGGGTTACGAAGATCTGAAACTCAGCAGTACACCAGACCGCAAGGGTCTAGAAGGGTCTAGGTCACTTAAGGCTGTCATCTCATTAATTCAGCAAAACAGAGTTTATTTTTATTTTGTAAAAGTTATCTCATTAATTCAGTAAAAAGGAGCGTTTTTAAAATTGTTATTAGGTGAATACAATACACTTCCGTAAGATATAATGCACATCAATTATCTTGATGTTTGTTATTTTTTGCACTTTCAGTTCCAATCAAGGTTTAGTCAGAACTATTTGTAAGGTGGTCACATCCCCTTTCCCATTCCGTGAATGTAAGGTCTTAAATTTGGTCAAATCGGCCTTAAAACTGGTCTTAAAACGTCTTAAATGTGGCTTCCATAAACCTGCAGATACCCTGTGTGCTGTTTTGCACCAGCTTGTTATAATTGCAAAAATGTGCATTTCTAAAATCAAAACCAAATCAGGCTTCAGCTTATTGGCTCTTATGATGCAGGTCCATCCTTTTGCGGCGGATGTGCAGCCTGATGGGGACCGTTTTCATGCTACGCTGCATCACCATGTTTGTGACCTCCCTGTCGGTGCCAGGACAGCATCTGCAGTGCTCAGGAAAGGTAAGTGAACACTTGTTTATTTCATGCATTGTGCCTTCTTGTTTAACATTATTTATTATTCTCACTTCTCCTGCTTTCGCAGATGTACGGCGACATGTGGGCCAAGCTGCAGCGGGCCGTGGCTATCTGGAGCGGTTTTGGGATGAGCCTAACAGGAGTGCACACGTGTGGCGACTACATGTTCAGCGGCCACACCGTCGTCCTGACCATGCTTAACTTCTTTGTCACCGAGTGTGAGTTGCTTCTGTTTTTGCAGCTGTGTTGTGAATTTTAGAGCTTTTTAAAATATATATTACATGTTTTCTATTCAAAACCACTATGAACGTATTACCTAATTAAAACAAATAGTTTAAGGAAATCTTCTTGAAGTTACAAGTGTTCAGTAGGAATAGGAAAAGCCACAAATCCTGAGTCATTGTCATCAAATTTAAAATCGCATGCCTAGAATAAAAGAAATAAGATTCCAGTAGTCTGGACATGTTGATATTAGAGTCTGATATTCGACAATTTGTAGTACTTTTTGGTAAATTTTAATAAGTTTTGCTCATTTTTCTTGCAGACACTCCACGAAGCTGGCACTTCATTCACACCTTATCCTGGGTCCTCAATCTCTTTGGTATTTTCTTCATCCTGGCTGCTCATGAACACTACTCCATCGATGTGTTCATCGCCTTCTATATCACTACCAGACTCTTCCTGTATTACCACACTCTAGCCAACACTCGGGCGTACCAGCAGAGTCGGCGAGCCCGCATCTGGTTCCCCATGTTTTCTTTCTTTGAGTGCAACGTCAACGGGCCCGTCCCCAACGAGTACTGCTGGCCCTTCTCTAGACCCGCTGTGATAAAAAGGCTCATTGGATAATGATTAGCCGCAGTTCTTTTTATGTTTGTGAAGTTGCCAACTGAGGAAGTTTGTGATGTCCTCAACAACAAAAATGACTGATAGAATAGCTAGAGCCATACTAGAGTTTATTTTGGGTGCTTACCTACTAACATGCTTCTTCTGTCATCATTCACAGGTTTCTGAGAATTTCAATCAAGGTCATGTGTTTAATTGAACCCAGAGGAGATGATCACACTTATTAGTTCTCTTTGTCTCTAAAGGGATGCCATTTATATGTAGCATGAGTTGAATTCTAACAGCTCCTAGCGAACAGAAATCATTTCCTGTGTTGAAGCGGTTATTTTGTACAACTAAAATACTTTAATATGTTTAACATATTTTAATTTGGATTCATGCAGTTTTATCAATGTTCAGAACATACAGTAAATTTGTGGCTGATTAATAAACAGTAGGTATAGATTTACATCACACCGAACCACAAGTCACAATTTCTGTGATATTTAGATGTCATTGCCATCTTTTCTTTATTTCTTTCCAGACGTTTTCATTTTGACAATGTTTTTAAATGCTGACATTGAAAATGTTTTCTCATTATTCGAGGGATTATTGTTATAGATGATAGAATATCAACAACAGTCATAGATTTTTTTTTTTTTTGGTTTATGTTGCTTTTTTCTACAAATAATTAGTCAGGAAAATGTCATCAGCCAAATACTTGGACTGATTTTTGTTTTTTCCTCCGGTCTGTCTTAAATCTAATCCGTCTGCCAATTACCTTGAGTATTTCAGAGATAGATTTTGTTGCATAGAAATGTTTAGGACATTTTATGAGTCCTGATGGATGTGTGTGTACATTTAGCTGATGTGAGATCATGATGCACTGAAACTTACCAGACTAATATCAAGTATGATCAAGTATGAGTTTGTCCTGATGCAAATTCTTTGACTTAACTCTAAAAGGTGTATTTGTTTATATTTATTTAATTTTATAAATCTCTAGTTATTTTTATATTCCCCTATACAGAGTTACAGCAACATGCACAGGTGAAAAAAAATGTTTACAGTTGCTTTAACCTATGTACCTGTATGTGAGATAGTGTGTTATTGTGATGCTGATTTTAAATTGTGCTCTGCATTTCATTGAATGAAAGTTGCCACTTTAATAGATCATTGTTTTGATCATTGCAACGTGTTAGAAACAGGACTATTCTAGATTGAATTTACAGTGCATTATATAAGGATAATGTTGCTTTTGATTACTTGTTTCTGGTCTGACATTTCTATCATTAAAAAGATGAAGAAACTATTGTGTTTTCAATCGTTGCACATTCATGTTAGGAAACAAGTTATATAAATATTAAGAAATCCCTCAAATTAGAAACATATGCTTTTGTCACATTAAAACTACAATTACTTAAAATATTTCAAAATTGTATAAGGACACAATGCTTCATGATCTGGAAAATCATCCATTAACTATGAAACAGACAATTGCAATTTCCATAATAGAAATAAATATTAAGCATGTTTGGTTTTTCACAAATTAGCTAAACTTTCTCAAGTGGAGCAATATTTTAGAATTATTACGTTAGAGCAAGATTGGCGTAATGGTTACCATGGTGTCCTTAAGAGGTCTCTAACATGCCGGTGTACATATATTTTTTCTGTTATAAGCACGACCAATTGAAATAAAATCAAAAGATAGATGACAACCAAAAAATAATATAGTTATTGCTTAAATTGGTTAGTAGCGGTTTAAAGTATTGAGGTTTCGGTCTAATTTCATTCAGGCACATAAATGAACGGCTATATTTCAGGGTCCTGCCGCGCCGAGGTCAGTAGGGTGTTTATTGCGTGTCTCCTTCATATCGTCCTACGCCGGGTTTTCTTACATATTCTCTGTTTTAATTTTGTAGGTTGCAATAGTTTGCATAGACATACTCATCGGTAAGTGATTAACTAATTCATTTGTTCCTGGTGTGCTTTGTTTAAGTTTGGTGGTAAGCAGATATATCATTTAGCTAGTGGAAACCGCCCCCTACCACAGTCTGTAAGTTTAAACTCGAAGTGGACACGACACTGTATTTGATAAAATAACGGATTAATACTCACCCGTTTTATTTTTAAAGTCAGCATAAATAAGTCAAAGCCTTTCGTGTCAGTTTAGTTTGAGCTTTATTAATAATGGACGTCCTCTGTGTATTACTCAATGAACGGCTGCTTTATGCCTTAAAAGTCACGTCGGATTTTTCACATGTTAGCATTCGGACATGTTGAGCAACGTTTTTCTATTTGTTCTGTAATATTCCTGCATGCAGTCGGTGAAGTGCTGCAGCCTCCGGTTTAACCTTGACAATCTGACTCTACCAGTCTGTAGGTGTCAGGCAAAACCAATACGAACGTAGTGTCTGCACTGAGGATCCTGATAATTTAATTAAAAATATATAATTTTAGTGCATACAGTAGAATTTCCATCATTTACAGCTGAGTTAAAACAATATAATTCGTTATAATGATGATTCATCTTTGATAATTCAATACAACTAGTACAAATAGAATCTGTAGTTGCCATAATTTTAATCCCACAGCCCATTTCTAAAGAAACTTGTAATTATGTATGGTTAATTTTTTTCAAAACTAACAAAGGCAAGAAAGAAAGTTTTGCTCATGTAATTCCTTAGTTAATGTCAATAGGAGGAAATAAAACTAGATTTATTATTAAATTTGTTCAAGGAAACCAAACCATCAATACATTTGCAACATAAGAGGTAAACTTTTTGTAATACTTGATTCTTTAGTTCAATTTTAGTCTATAAAGAATATTTCAGCATATGTCTAAAGTTGTACTATGTAATTCTAACTAGTTTATGAAATTTGGGCTGATGATTCTTATAATCTTTTACCGTTCTTCTCAATCATTTAAAATTTTTATTTTGAAATGTTTGTCTCATAAACTGAATCTTTTACAGATAAAATGGCAGTTCCTCCAGCATATGCAGACCTAGGAAAATCAGCCAAGGATATCTTCAATAAAGGATATGGTAAGTGGAATGCGTGACAGATTTTTTTTTTTTTCATTAGTTTTTATTTTCAGAGCTGCAGAAGATAATTCTGCTACGTATATCTCCTATTCACACCCTGCTGCTGTTTCTACAGGGTTTGGGCAGATTAAACTTGATGTGAAGACCAAGTCTTCAAATGGAGTGGTGAGAAGAATATCTGGTCCATGTTGTGTGATATAGTTAGTTATTTAAGCCATGCCTAGACAGTCTTTATCTGCATTTGTTTGCCCATGTTTTCAATATTAACAATACTAACCTTAGAACTAATAAAAAGATAAAACCATGTTCTATTGCCTGTATGTAAGATTAAAGTTCACTTGTTTCCTTTTAGGAATTTAAAACATCTGGCTCATCTAATGTAGACACCAGTAAGGTCATCGGTACCCTGGAAACCAAGTACAAATGGGCTGAATATGGTCTGACATTCACAGAGAAGTGGACCACAGAAAACACTCTAGGGACAGAGGTTTGCGTTGAGGATAAGGTAAATAAAAACTTTTGTTTTGCTGTTGCTCATCTTAGTAGTTTAAAAGCTCGAAAATATTCACATCATTTTCTTCTCATAGATCACCAAAGGATTGAAACTTAACTTTGAAACTACATTTTCACCCAACACTGGGCAAGTTTGATGTGAATAGCATCTAATTATAGTATAATCTTATCATTTTCACATTATTAAACTTTAATTTCTGTTATATTCCACAGCAAGAAGAGTGGTAAAGTCAAGACGGCGTATAAGCGGGAACACCTTAATGCAGGTGTTGATGTAGATCTAGATTTTGCTGGTCCAACTATCCATGGGGCTGCAGTGGCCGGTTATGAGGGATGGCTCGCAGGCTACCAGATGACCATTGACTCAGCCAAATCCAAGATGACCCATAGCAACTTTGCTGTCGGTTACCAAACCGGAGATTTCCAGCTCCACACCAACGTGTATGTCTTAAAATGTGCTAGTATACCGATTTTTAAGTCTGTAGAAATAGTTTTCCAAAATGCTCTGTGCTTTTTAGTTGATGTTTCAGAATATTAAGTTTTACTTTCTGCATTCCCCACATAGAAATGATGGTTCGGAGTTTGGTGGATACATTTATCAGAAGGTAAATGACAAACTGGAGACCGCCGTGAGTCTCGCCTGGACCGCAGGAACCAACGGCACTCGATTTGGAATCGCTGCTAAATACCTGTTAGACTCCAGTGCCTCCATATCGGTAAGTACTCAGTTAAAATTTACTGTTTAGTAGATGGGGAGAATTTTATTTCTGTAATTTTACATAATGTGGCTTTTCCTTCCCAGGCTAAGGTGAATAATGCCAGCTTGGTAGGAATTGGATACACCCAGACTCTGCGGCCTGGTAAGAATTACCTCTAAATATTATCAACACCATTAAACATTCCAAACATCTTTTTTTTAAAAATGTTTTAATAAACTTTGCAGGTATGAAACTCACCCTGTCAGCATTAGTAGATGGGAAGAATATCAACGCCGGTGGTCACAAGCTCGGTCTAGGCCTGGAATTGGAGGCGTGAGGATCGTCTGTCACTATCGACAGAATCTAGTCTTCAGTGTTCACAAGTAGTTAGCAAGACATTTCAAAGACGAGGCCAAAACAACGTAGAATCCCATCCCACAAGCCACAAGTACTGATGAAATGAAAACATTTCCACCAAACTCCTACCATTTATCAGGTTTTCCTACTGCTGATTTATCCTGCACAGTGAAAATCTTTTGAATTATGTAAAACAGTTAGCTTCTTTTATTTTGGCAGTCCAGAACTGTATTAAAAGTTTATTTTTGCTGAATTATGATCTTATAGAATGTAAAATCTGAGCTGTTATTTTTGCACAGTAGACTATTCCATAATCTTGTTATATTTGCATATTTTACTGATATTTCGGTCGTGTTCTACTTCCGGTTCACAGCTGAAGTCCGTCAGTTTGCTGCTCCTCACTTTTATTTCCTAAAGAGGCATTATTGTGCTGTATAATGAGTTTTAGTCGTTTGCTACTTTGCGTATCTCCTCCTTAGCTACAAGATGTTGCTAAAAATGTTATTTTTTCTAGTTTTGACTGAAACCTGAGTGAATCATCCCCCTCTCTTCCTGTTCATGGGGACTGTGACACTAATCAGATGAGTTGTGTGTGTGTCCACCTTTACAATAAAGTCCTGAAATCAGCCATTATTCTTTCATGTCATTTTAATACAATTAGGCAGCATGGTGAAATTAACAAATATAAAAGGAATGTGCATTCCACCCCCTCCAAATTTTAATCTTTGGCTGCTTACTTCGAATACAGAATTTTTAATTAAAATACACCAATGCAATAATCAGAAAACTGAACAAAAGGAAACGATAACGACAGCATCTGTATACCCAAACTGGTCTTTACCTTCACGTTGGTATTCCAGTGTTGTCCACGGAATGATAAGTTGCACTTTTCAAACATTAAGTTTAAAGTTTAATGGCCAGCGTGAGCCCATCCCCCACCATTAACATGCTCAAGGTGATTCTTACATCTCTGTGCAGCTTCTTGTTCAGCTTGTCGATTGCCACGGTGTCTGCATCATTGGGGGACGGATTCAGCACCTGGCCCCCCCACAGCACCTGCAGCACCAGATAGGCATTTATTATTACAACCCGACGCTCGATATGACAAATGTTTGTGTTGGCGGAAGGTCTTACGTTGTCGATGGCAATGATTCCTCCTTTTCTCAACAGCTGCAGAGACTTTTCATAATAATTATCATAGTTAGCTTTGTCTGCGTCTATGAAGATAAAGTCAAATGTTTCAGCCTGGCCAGAAGACAGGAGCTCATCTGGAAAAGAAGAGAAGGCGAAAAGGGGACAAATTAGTGATTAACAAATTAGTTTATAGCTCTTATAGAAGATCAGCCTCAATCTGGTTGACTAATTCAGATTAAAAAATATATAAAATGGAGACCATATTTAATATTGACGTTATTGGTAACAATTAGTGAAACAATTCTGAAAGAAAAAAAAACAACTTTATCTTTACAGGTAATTTCACCCCAGTAAATTCATCTTATGAAGTTCCTAAAAAAAATCCAAACCAGTAAGTGTTATGCTTACTGTACCTCAGATAAATTAATTATGGATGTAAAATACTATAAAATAGACTTATTTTGTGAAAAACTTCAGATTTTTCTAAATGTGAGTCACTAATGTACAATTCCAGCCTAATTCATTGAATACTTATCGTACCGAGGGTGTTCAACGCTGGCTGAATGCGAAGATCAACCTTATGTTCAACTCCAGCCTAGAAATAAAGAGAAAGCAATTTCAAAAGTTAAGAATTCTAATAATACGACTGTCAGAATATATTGTTGGTAAATTATATACTTTCACTGATCACCACATTGTCACAGAAATAATCTACATGTCCACCATGTTTAGCCCTACATCACCACATTGTGTAACTCACTAGCCCATTTGTGCTGTACCTCTTTCCAGAACGGTTTTCCAATGTCTGTGTATTTAACACTGATGTCACAAGCGACGATAACTCCATCTTCAGGCAAGGCCAGCGCCATATTCAGTGTGTTGTAGCCTGTGTATACTCCTGTAAAGTCAGTGAATACACACTAAAATTAGGTCATGACAAGTTAAACTGCAAGTGTGTTTAAAAATAAAACAACTTTATGGTTTCCCTGTCAGGGTGGGAATCCGATTTAACCTCAAACAATCACACTTTCAAAATAAAGGTTTAGATTTCTTTTATTACTGTAAAAAAACGGGATTTAACTGCAATAATTAGAGGAATAAAGCTCAAATATCCCATTCTTACCCCCAAAACATTTTCTACCCTCCACCCTTTGACATATTTTTAATCAGCCACATTTGTCCTGATGAGGATTTCCTGGCAGCTGATGCATAAAACCGAGCTTTTAATCAGCTTTTTACATGTGGCAGAAAAGCTGTAGAATCATTGCAGTGGGATGAAAGAAGTGATTACATAAAGGTTTAAACATAAGGGTGCATCCTTACTAGTTTGATTCTACTTTTTTAAGTGACACATGTCTCATTATCATTAAAATAATCGGATAAGTTCAGGCCAGGTTGTGTCTGTGTTAGCTTTTATTTTAACTAATGGTGCTTAGGACTGCATCAGACAAAATATTCCACAACAAATCAATACTTATAAGTATTCAAAAAAAAAAAAAGTTTAAGCTTCAGTACATAAAACTGTCTTTATGTATTGTCATGAACATTTTAGTAAGTAACGTAGATCAAAAAGTGCAGTTTTGTGTCTTGAGAAAAAAATGTTTTCATTACAGCTGCACAAATCTTGCATTTGATAGTTAATTTTACACACTTACCAATTTCTAATGCCTTCTTGGCTTTAATCAGTCTTGCCAAATTGGCCATGAACTGCGCCTGCTCGCAGGCGACCATCATGATGTTCCAGGAGTCTTCCATCGTCCTCTGGAACCAACAAGCAGAAACCAGTTGCATACATTTCTGGGATTACTTCGCAAAAACAAATTACCTCTTTAGACACTGGGAGCTTAGTTGTGCCAGAAGCTCACAAGCAGTAATCCAGATAATAAGACCTCCTCCTCACCAGCCTGAGTTTCTTCAGCACCGGATGTTCCCTCAAGGAGTGATTGAGGACGTACTGCATCAGTGGGTTGTCTTTCCCCGTGCCATGACTTTTAGAGATGCTCATTCTGAAAGATTTATTTTTCCCTGAGGGCAAAACATGAAACAATAAGGATCTTAAGAGCACAGGGACGTCAGACCGTATGTCTTTTGGGAAACGTTAGTCTGGTTAATTTAGATTTGATCTGATCAAAATGATCTCAGTGGGGCAATTAAGTTATTTCATTTACAGAAAAAGAAGTAGATTACAAAAAAGGAAGAAAGGAAATGCTAAGACTACAGTTTGGCAGTTTTATTTTAATACAATGAATTTGTGCCCTTACTTCTGGATTGCAGAGCACCAGATGATTTCCTTACAGATAAATCTGATTGTTTAGAGCGGTTTACATTTATACTAATATGATGGGAACAGCTGGAACGAAGGTAAACAGATATGGACTTTGTATCAAGAAGAGTTTAAATCTGTGGCTCTGAAAAAATTGGTGCATGATGTAATATTGGCTGGTACCATAGCTCAGCCTTTCACAATGATTACTGCACAAGATTCCTTCTGCCTTGTTTTCTATACATTTGATTGAAAACAATATAATCAAGACTAAAACTACAGCTAAATCCACAGGATAAACTATCTTTCCAAACAAAAAAAAAAAAACCCCAAAAGGCTATTATTTATTCTGTAGTTAAAAAACCTGTTTGTGATGTACATGGAGAAAGCAAGACTTTCAGGTTTATGTATGTCAAACATATGAGATTGAATATAGTTGTATATATATATATATATATATATATATATATATATATATATATATATATATATATATATATATATATTGTATAGCTTTAAAACCTAAGCTGCATCAATAACAAACATATAAAAGATGTATTCCTCTTCAATAAAGCTGTAATCCGGATTTTTAAAACCCACCAAACTCTTATGGCTTTAACTAACGCGCATGCGCACTTGTTACTACGATTACCTTAATGTAGTAAAAATATTTCAGAGCTCAGCCTGAGAATGTAGTCACCCTAAACGTTGTCGCGCTTACCGAACAAATATCCTGCGACAAAAACCACTCCGAGTGTGACGGAACCAACCAGAACTTCTTTAGAAACGTTGCGTTGAAACATGCTTCTAAAAACAGGTACATACAGTTCAACTGTACGTCGTTCACGCGCTTCCGTGTCGCCTCCTGTCTGTACCGTAAAGCAGGAAGTAAACGCGACGCCCAAATGTAATAAAAGCTACCAGGAACACCTCTTAAGTTTAAAGACGGCGGAGTTCATATAAGATGTACTAATTAGCGATGCGTCTCAAAGACACGAGAAGCATCTTGGAAGCCAATTAAGGTTAAAAAATAGATATTAAACCATCAGGCAGCGCAGTATCATGTTTTGTTGAACATAATGTTACAAAGCGACAGGAGGAATTATATAAAACACGCAGCAGCAAAATTATCTGAAAACAAACTCACCACTGCTGAGGCAGGTTTGATGTGTTGTCTGAGACAACCAGAGAACTGACTCTTGCTCAAATGAGCTGCCCTGAAGAAGACGGTCAGTGTGTTGTTATGGCACACCTGGTCATGTGACCTGCTGCAGCTGACAGGATTGCAAAACAAACGCCCCCTAGCTGACAGACAGTTCAGTGCAACTGGACATCCTTTTTATTGGAAGAAGTCAGGAGGAGATATAAGCCTCTCTTCCAGGAAGTCGAGTTATTAAAGCAATACACTCAGATTATATAATCTCAATATTTAAAAAATAAATTAAACAAAAGTATATTGTTTCTTAGTTCCTAAATGCTTCCCCCACACCCCCAATTTTATTTATTTAATGATTTTTCTGTGTATCATGAAATGTTACAGGTAGTAGATCCTTACTTAGATCATTTGAATAAAATAAATTATTGTAGTGAATTTATGTAATGCACTTCCTATCAAACTATGGTAATAAAAGCTTTTAGACCAATCAGAACCACGTCTTAACACCTAGAGTGTCATATTTATTTATCAGTGTTCTTCTTTTTTATAATGATTTGAAAACATGCTTGCCTGTGACAATAATGTTGTGCTAACCTCTTCCAAATTCTGCCACAGAGAAAACAATGAAAGGTATATCAGATCTGGCTGGCTCTCAAAAAATGATTTATGCTACTTCAAAATGAGCAAAGGGTCTCAACGCTGGGGAATTTTATTTAAAAAAAACATAATTCAGTCCTACATAGTTAGGAATTTGTTATGAATATATTTGTATTTGTTTTCATGGCAGCAAACTGAAGCAGTTTACGCTGGTCTACAACAAAGAATTAATGATTATTAAAATGAATCATTTAAAAGCCCTGCCTTTCTGAAATAAGCCTTGAGATCAACAAAAAGTTGAAGAATAAGACATGCAATGACTTTATTTATGCACCAAGGGGCAGCATTGTTGTGGTAATGAAGCGCAGTAATGCTTAAACAACAGGATAATAGGATCTTTTTTATGTTTTCATAGGGATTTAAAGTAATCTGTTCCAAGTTTGGCTCAGACATTAGTCAGTTTGTTTCATTTGTAAGTTGTTTATGCTGGGAATTAGCAGCCCAGAGACACCTGCAGAAGCTGGTTTTGAGTTGTGACCACTCCCACCTCTCAGGTGCAAACGGGACATCTAACGAACCAGGCCTGGAAGAAGCTTAAAGGTAGGTTTAGCACCTTTATCTTAAATATCTTTATCATAATTAAGGATTTTCAGTTGTTTTATTATTTAACCACCCTGCATTACACTGATTTGTCCCCAGATTCAACCAGAAAAGAATCAAAATGCAGCATGACATCAAGTAATTTGCACACTAGTGCCTGTGAGATTGTTTGGTTTCTGTATCCTGTTATGTTCAGTGGAGGAAAATAGTCATGTTGTATAATCCTGGAACTGTTATTGTTTGAAAAATATATTTAAAGCAGCTGTAGAACATGCGAGCAGCCTGTTGTAGCTTCACTGTGACTGGTGAAGGCCTCTATCTGGTTGAGTCTATGACACATTTGAACAGGAGGTAAAAAAGGAATAAAAACAAAGGAAAATGTTTTTATGGCATATAGTTGTATACTTTATTCCTAATTTTAAAAAAATTATCCTTCTATAATCATTTCAAAACTTCATATTTATAAAGAAAAAGATTTTAAAATAGTTTCTCATTCACTTCAGTCATCTTTCAGTTGCAGCAACTTTGATCTTTATTAAAACAAAACAGGTCAAAATTTACCCTGAGTGTTACTTTTTTTAAAGTAAACAATATTGTTGTAAAAGATCATGTGTGATTTATAATGAACACATTCCTGTACCTGTTGTTCCTGATGGAGGGTGTTGCTGTTTCTGGTTCTGGTTGTTGATGTGCAGAGAGGGTCCAGACAGCAGGGGGCGACAGAGGACCCCTGTAGGAGGACATCTGGGCTGAAGAGGTGTTCAGCTGGATTTGGTGAACCTCTGATGTGAGTAAACTCTAACAGACACACTAACCAGGCTGGGGTTTTTCTGCTTTTCCAGAACAAATTCTAATATTTTTGTTGTGATTATTTACAGTAATCAACCATCTATGAGAGGTTTTATGTCTTCACCTGCTATAGATAAATAATGTTCCCTGTAATATGAACATATATACATGAAGCATTGTTCTTTTATCACATTTTCTCTGAAACATGGGTCAGGTATTATTTTCTTCCTGGCATTTCAGCGCAGTTCACCCTTCATATCAGCTGTCCTCATTTTGACTCGTTTCATTTGATCACTTGGCAAACACAGAGTCTGTTTCTAAGATTTTCTCCCTTCCAGACAATGGAGTGTCATGTAACTTGCTTGTCTCAACTCTCCAGTCTGACTTTGGCAGCAGCCTCAGTTTTTGACTGACAGATATGTGAGCGATACAGCTCCATCAGAACGTGCAGCCTGACAGTCTGATATGACAGGCCTCTTCAGACCAAATACACTCCCCTGTTCCTGACAATATATCATCTCCACAAGGAGAAAAATGGTAAAAACTGATTTGGCTTTCTATAGTTTGATGTGCATTTTGCTGAGGAAGGGTAGGGAAAAGATCCAGTTATCCTCCTGAATAGGTTTCTGTCCTTTTATTTGCTTTGACAAAATAATTGTACCACGCAGATAGTTATGAAATATCAAAAACAGAAGAGGTGCTGGTTCCCAAACCTGGGGTTGTGACCCCACTGTGGGTCATGAAACTCTCCCTTTGCAGTCCTGAGATGATCTCCAGAAATCAAATAAGACAGAAATATTAATTTATTTAAAAATTTTATTTATTGACTCTTTCTGCATTTACCACCTAGGTGACAAGCCCCCCCCCCCCCCCCAAAGAAACCCCCCAAAAGCCCACATATATTAAAAAATAATTAATTAAAGAACAATAATACAGTTTGCCTGAAGGGAAGTGGGAGGAAGAAAAAAACATATTTAATCCAGTGGCGGCCCGTCCATAGGGGGCGCTCGGGCGCCGCCCCACCAGTCCCAAGAAGAAGAAGAAGAGAAATAGGGATCACAAAATATAAACAACTAACATAAAAATAAAACTAAACGAGCCATCCATTATATATACAATAAGTGCTGTGTATAATCTGCATTAAGGTGTAGTTTAGAAAGGTTTTCTTACTATTTTTTACTGGACCAATAGGTCGTGTTTCTTTGGGTTCCACTGCGCATGTCTGGACGGGACGCCGTCCCAACATAGCGCATTGTTTTCTGCTCCTGACGCATGCGCACTGGCAATTTTTTCCTGATGCATGGAGAAGGGTCTGGCTGCGGCCGCTGTGGAGCTCCACAGTAACCGGAAACACGTGACCTCCACACTAACCGGAAACACGAAACTTCAATTAAATCGACTTTTACACAACCTCCGTATACCGTACCGGAATTGGTTAGGGTTAGGGTTAGGGTTAGGGGGAGGGTTGTTGACCCAGGTGCCTCTCTTCTGGCTACTGTGGAGGTCATGTGTTTTCGGTTAGTGTGGAGGTGTCTATGGAGGACCGATCCTGCCATATTTAGAAATACACATTGAAATAAATAACTGTCTTAATAAAACAAACAATCTTTTAAATATTGTGTCTAAAATATAAAAATGAGACTTTAAAATTTTAATTCATCATAACGCGTGACATAAATTAATATATATTTACCATTTTCAACAATATTAATTTAACATTGTCATAATTATCTAATTTTCCATTTTATTTGCAATATTATTTTCCTTTGTTTTAATTATTATTTAATCATATTTTTATATTCTGCATTTATTTAATGCAATTTTTTTTATTTCTTAATATATTTTTTCTTAGTTTATTATTATTTTACTCTATTTATTTATTTGTCCATTTAAAAAATTTCAGTAATTTCTGCTTTTTTTTTTTAATCATACATTGATTTATTTTCTTCTCCTGATTTTCCTCCTATATATGTGTATCCAGTTACTGTGGAGCTCCACAGCGGCCGCAGCCAGATACTATTGGGATGCATGCGCACTGAGTGCAAAAAATAGGAGATGCGTCCCTGTGTGACATGCGCACAACAGCAGGAGTCTGGAGTGTTGCTCAGACTGAAACCGGAAGTTCTTGCTCTCTTTTTAATGGAGGGTAGAAAATGGATATTTATTCAAAGAATCCTTCTTGCCCGCTTGTGAAAACAAGCCGAATTATTCAATTTGTCCTGATTTCATCAACTCAATGGTGAGTGACTTCATTTGTTTGTTTTTTTCTTAATAACTATGTGTCTGTCACGAATTTTCCCATTCAAAAACCCCATAGGCGGAGCTAGCCGCGGCTAGCAGTGCTAAGTCCTGATGAGTGAATTTATACCTTAAATAGCGACATGTGTTTGTTGAGGTGTCTGCCGAATGTTAAAGAAATACAGTTACTGCTGATTGAATACGTTGGTTTATGTAGTTTAGCCCGTTTTTCATGCGTTTTCTCTACTTTTCATTAAATTATTATGGAGTTTTAAGGAAGTTTGGTCTGACTGGGTTTGATGGGACTTATCAGTGGATGTGACTTTATTTTGTTGTTAATTCACTTCATTAGTTGAGCTGATTGTCATGACTTGCTTGGTTAGTGGTTGTTGTCTGAATTGTAACATTAATTATCTGACTGTGTTAGTTATAGGTGTATTTATTTGTTTGTGGTGTCAGTAGAAAGATAATTGTGAATATTAAGTAATGTTTTTGACTTTGCCAGGTTGTTTGTTCCTTTAAACTCTTACAACTTCTGTTGTGACCACATTGTGGTTGTTTTTTATTTTTATTTGTATCTAATTATATTGATATTATTCTAAGGTCTCCTTATGAAGAATTTATGATTTCTTTACTGTTTGATGTGTAGAATTAGACCTAACAGCACCACATTTCTAGAGAACTGGTGGTAGGGATTTTTACCAGCAAAATATTCAGTCAGATGAAAATATTTTGCATCATTCCCTGCCCTAGTGGTGATAGTATGTGATTTTTTTTTTCGTGCATCTGAAAACTGACTAGCAAAAATGCGCCCCACCCAAAAAAAATTTCACCAGCCGCCACTGATTTAATCCCACCCCCATTTACTCATAACACTTATATGCTTCATTGCTGTTCTCCATAATGAGCAATAATAATAATTCACATTTTTGGACTTTTGCATTGCTTGTGGTGTGTGTGCAGACTTTTCCACAATTTCACGCCATGTACAGACACACAAAAACTTTTAGGAGTAGTTCTGACTTTAGGAATGATAAAATGTCCATATCCTCTGAAATTGTAGGCTCTTTCTTACTGGCAGTTTTTATTAAATGCTTTATATGTTTATAGTTGTATTAGATTCTACAAGCTCAAAAAATGTTAGCAACTTGGATTGGATGAAATATAATTTTCATTTGAAGATTTTCACTATAGATTTAAAAGCTGAATGATATGTGGTATTATTTAGAAGCTGTTTTTGTTTTCATTACACTGTTTACGCTATCTTTGTTTAATTCAACCAGCAATTTAAAAAAAACTCTGAGAACTACTAGTTGATGTGGATGGAATGTAGGTGAAACAAATTAACTGCCCCCTAGTGGTTGGCTGTAGTATATGTTTTAAGTTCCACTTATGTTAACAAATGAGCATTTTCCAGACTTAATTGTAAAAATGCACCTCAGATAATTAAACAGCATGCTAGAAATAAAGGAGAATGAAATGTGTTATTCAGTTTAGTCTAAAAAATGTTTTTTATATTTTTTATTTCTTTTGGAATTTGGCTGCTTACTTATTTTCAGTCCAGTTCTTTAGGTTTATTGGAAGAATTTTTTGGTTAATGTAGTTTAAAACTTTTGCACTTCCATCCATCCATCCATTTTCTGTAGCCGCTTAGTCCTCCACAGAGGGTCGCGGGGGGAGCTGGTGCCTATCTCCAGCGGTCAAGGGGCGAGAGGCGGGGGACACCCTGGACGGGTCGCCAGTCCATCGCAGGGCCACACAGAGACAAACGAGACAAACAACCACACACCCACTCACACCTAAGGACAATTTACCAGCCCAATTAGCCTGACAGTCATGTCTTTGGACTGTGGGAGAAAACCGGAGTACCCGGAGGAAACCCACGCACGCACGGGGAGAACATGCAAACTCCACGCAGAGAGGCCGCAGAGCCGGGATGCGAACCCACGACCTCCTTGCTGCGAGGCAACAGTGCTAACCAACTGCGCCACCATGCAGCCCTACTTTTGCACTTCACTATGTGTATTACATTTTTAAGCTATAAAAGTAGAAATTGCACAGTTAGGAAACAAGAAAACATTTGATTTAATAATAAATCATTAGTCATCTTATTATTAATAAGATGACTGATGATTTATTTCAGATCACTGGTATTTCAAATCTTGAAAAAATATAGAGCCCCTAAAGAGACATTTGAAAAAAGGTTTCAAGAACGCAGATTAAAAAAAAAAACTCTCATGGGTTTTGGGGCTATACAAATACCTTTTTATTTCAACAATAAAATAAAAACAGCTTTAATCTGTAAACAAAAATAATCCTTAAACGACCTCTAAACAACATCTTTTAGTGAATTATTCATCATTCCAAGGTGTTTTTGACCTGCAACTGTGATCTGCTCTCTAAATATCCTCGTGCATTCATCAGACGAGGGTGTAAATCCTCCTCATTGTGATACGCCTTCATTCTACCCTCCCATTTAGCTAATAAAATGCACAAACCTTAATGATTCATGGCAACCATTTACATAATTTATAATTAAATCACAACCTGATGGCTTGGAATTCATTAATAGTGAAAGTGCATGTGCCACGATTGTGACATACTAATTAATATCTTCAGTTATCATTTGCACATTGCTCACTTGGCTGCGGTCTGGTTACGGGGCAGGAATAATGCATCGCAGCAACAAATTATCTGTGCATCTAAGTGAGAATGTCCCGGAGTGATGGCAACAATATGCATTTGCCTTAAGAGCTTAATAGGGGAATCTGTTTTATCAGAGTTGTCACATGTTCTAGTGAATCATTATGAACTCTGTAACGATACGGCTACATCATTTTCATCCTTTAGCTCCAGAATCAGGCTGCAGGGAGACTTTAATTGTGTTGTACACATTTCTTACAGCTCCTGTGAGCTGCATGCTCTCAGTAACACGCTTTATTTTTATAAACATGGTGAAAGCAACAGCGAAGCAGAGATTTTATATAAAGTACTTGACTAAATGTTTAATTGGTTGTAATGAAATGTTTTCTCAGAATCAGACCAATCAAATTTTAATATATATTAAATTAATTCTGATGTAGAAATAAATATTTGCTGTTTGAAAGCTAAGATGTGCTCTTATCAGTTATTTATGACCATTTTAAACTGGATAGTTTGCAAAGAAATTTTTTAGAACCTTGATTTAGACATGAATTTAGGTCAGATCACATAAAGCGGATGATATCAAATTAAATGTGCAAACAGGTTTTTTTTGTGCAAGAAATATAAATAAAATATAAAACATGATTGTGTAAAAAACAAAATAAAATAGCTCATATAATATTTTAAACTCATATTTCATTTCATTTTTAGTTCTTCTTTGTCTTCTTTTTTTAAAAGTAGTTTTAAAATGACTTAAAAGATAATTATGTGACGTAAACAGTCCCCTGAGAAGCGATTATTACTTTCACAAACAAAAACCTCTACAAATGTCAATCAGAAACGAATAAGGAAATAATAAGGAATAGATCAAATATTGACAAAAAGACAAAACACTAAAAAAGTCCCTCTGAACTAACCTACAGCATTTTTGCATGTCAGTATTCTTGATAAATTGTGACATAAGTGCAAATCTTTTGTTGCAGTTTAAGTATTTTAATTTGTTAGCAATTTATCCTGATTTGACTTTCAGTTTTTTGCACTCATCTTGTGCTCAAAATGTTAGATTCTCATTTTTGTCTCCAGTCAGTCACAGCTTTGTTTCATAGGTTGCCAACCCTTCTCTTTGAAAGCTGACTGACATTTCTTGCACTTTTTGAGTCACGGAAATAAAATAGTAAATGATTCTTGATGCCTGTATGTAAATTGCATATAAGTCTGTTTTTATTGGAAACCCATGAAATTGTGCACGTTATTATTTTCAATATTGATGCCTTTTTTCAACTGTAGCCCAGTGAGATACTGACTCAAGTTATGACCCACCTTTAATAACAATTTGGTTCAATTTTTCATTTTTAACTAACAAAAAATGTACAACACATCGCTGTCAGGCTCAAAACTCACATTTCATTTTTCATCAGTTTCATGCTTTTTACATAAATTAGCTCTACTAGTCATCTTTCACATCTCTCAGTGATTTTTTTATATGAAAAGTGTTAAACGGAACTTGTGACCACAGAGAGTTTAGTTACTGTAGAAGAAAGATGTTTTTGTCATTTCCAGAAAGGTCAATTTTTAGAGATGAAAGGTTTTCAGTCGACAGCAAAGCCACTAACAACCCTTAAAGGAAACAATGAGAGAACTATGTAGTTTAAATGAGTAGGATTTTAAAGAGTTTGTCTTTAGTTGCATAAAAAAAATATTCTTGCATAATTACGGTAATAATTGCAGAAACTAATCTCAGCTGAGATATGTCACAATCAAACGCCAGCGAGCAGCAGATCCACTCTTGTAGTGCAGCTTGTAATCTTTAAACTTTATTTGCCTGTGATATTTACACAAATCAGAATGTGTCCAATAAGCACCAGTTTTCTATTTTCTCAAAAACCTATTCCACTTTAAATTTAGACGATTAACTCCAAACCAAACCGCTCGTCTCTCCAGACAAACAAAGGGAACCTCTTCACTAATGACCCCTGAGGCTTCGCCACCATCTATTGATCTGCTGTCACCCAGTTTCTCCCTGACTTATGCCCTGCTTAATTCCCATTACTGTGCACACTGAAGCCTTATCAGCGACAACAATAGGTTTGTTGTCAGTGAAGGCAAAAATATGAGGCGGCCTGTGACGGTGTGAGAGCAAACTCATGACTTCAAGCCTACGAGCCCTCTCCGTGACCTCATAGGCCGGCTTTAAGGCCGCCGCCAGAATACTGAACTCATTCTGGACCGTTTGCAGATGAATCAGAAAATTGGATCTCGCTCGTTTCATGGAAAAGACCCCCCAAAAAGCAATGTGTTGACTCTTTAGCCATAAAACTGTCGCTGTGATATGTCTCTAGCAACAATGCTCCTCAGCTGCTGCATGCTGCCCTCCCGCTCCCTCAGCGTACTCGCTGCTATCTCCTCCCTTCAATTATGTTTCTCTGCTCTTTTAGACAAAGAGTAATAAAGCTATAAATCGTGCATCCTGCAGAAGGTATGGACATTCTGTCTCTGAACTGCAGTAGAAACTGCCATAAACCACACACAAAGTCAAAGATAAGGATTTACAGTTATTTAACATCATCCTGGTCCCTTAAATCACACTGATAAGAGAATTAAGTGATGGCTATAGGTTCTTCGTCCTCTAGCCATTGATTTTTATCCCCCTCCTTCTTTAACCAAGAGGCCCAGCTCTGTTTTTATTGAGCATCCTATTTTCTTTGAGCTTAAAAGTGGAAATTGAGCTATTTGGTTTGTTTTATTGAGTTGCAGAGTCTGCGCTCTTCCTGTTTAATCTGCAATAGAAATGTTTTCAAATGTACAACCAATAAAAAATATAAACACCTAATGAAAACCAATAATTTAGCATTATTTTGGACAGCTCAATCAGTGCCAGTGGTTTGCTACGTTTAGCCTTCCCCTTTACAAAACACATTGATTACAGTAGCTCATCGCTCCATTGGTGTTGTAGACTGGCAACAAATTTCCTCATTAATACGTCGTTTGTTTCACCAAAACTGTACAATATGTCCCTCCTAGCGCATTGTGTCCCAATTTAAACAAAGACGTGTTTAGCTCAGCGGAAGTTAGTCGCTCACTTCAGCATGAAAACGCTTCATGTCAGCGCCTCGGAGACGACAAAGCTGCAGCCGTTCAAATTTAATGATTCAGCCGCCCCGTTTGGCTTTGAGTTCACGACCCTGCAGCTATGATAAATGTCAAGCGCAACAATGTCCCGCTAACTAGACATGCCACTGCCAACCAATCACCTTATTGACTGGAAACGCTGGAATGGGACTCTGAATACAGTCTGCCCTGCTCAAGGTATCTTTTGAGCTTCGACACAACAGATGTTTGAGACAGCTGTGGCAACGTGTCGATACGTTTTTAGTTATGGAGATGTCTGAATGGGTTGTAGTTTTGACTGTTTTTGAATGTTAATGTGAGATTTTAAACCCCTAAAGGACATTTAATAAGTGTGACATGTTATAAAAATACCTTTTTCTTTTCATAGGAGGCCTCATACATTTTTTATTTTGAAGAATTTTGTGCGTAACACTTCAAAATGCTCAAAGTTCAAATTAATTGTGAACCTTTAGAACATATTTTGTGTAAAATACAGTATAAGGAGTATAAATCCAGAATGCAGTTATTGCTTTTAAGGTTTGACTTGTTTTAAATGTGGGTTCAAAAGCCTCTGAGTAGCTGCCAGTTTGACTCTTTCATTAGATATTCTCTCTGATTCTCTAAACATGGATTGTTTGACTGATGTGTATAAAATAAGATATGTGCTACTCGTTAAAATGAACTAGTCCTAGAATGGACTTTGAGTAACTTGGACCTGCCTAATGTAGATGTGCTTGATTTCAGTGTTTAAAGGAACATTGTAACCTTTTCTTCTGTAAGCATTAAGAAAAAAATACAAATTCTGAATTTATTAAGATTTTTTTTTACAGTGAATTAATAAAAGCTCAAATTCCTGCAAGATCCCTAAATCAACCTCTAGCACAAATGTCCACTTTTTTCTTAATAAACAATCAATTTGTTCATTTTTGTCTTTTAATCCTTTTGATTTGCTTGAGATTTCCCTTCTCATCTGAGGGTTTTTCTCAGTTTTCTCAGTGCTTTCCTGCCCTGGATGACAGGAAGCTTACACAAGCAAATCCTGTGCAGGAACAGAGTGAAGTCAAATAATATATTTTTTGGGTTTTTTTGCTGTTTATTGTTGATTTAACTGTCTCTTTTTAAAGTTTCTGATGTGGTAGCATAATTTTGTTGCTCATATAGTGATTGGTTTGTGCCAAAAATGATGTCACCAAGAATGGAATGAACTGTATTTATACCTCAGACTAACCTGAAGACACTCATTTTATATATCTTTATGTAATATATACTTTTGACCCTAGCTCTGAGATGTGGTAGTTAAATTTAGCTTAGAGTTATTTATGATGGTTTAGAACTGCTGAGTGGGATGGCTTCATATATCAACATCAGCGGGAAAAAAAAGACAAATTGTCATTTTGGGGGGAGAGGGTCATTCTACCCAGACCTCCCAGTTTGTCAGTCCCAGTATAGTCCCCAGTAGAGCTAACAGGTGGCGTGATGATGACAACACTGATGTAAACATTCCTCAGTCTTTATAGAGGCTTCTTTGAAGCAGCTGTCGTATAGAAGACAGTTTATTCATCTTGTTCAAACATGCTCAAGCAGGGCTGAACGCACCATGATGAGCAGATTTACTTTTATAGAAAACATCCTTCTAAATGCAGTTAGATGACAAGGAGCTAGAAGATGGGTACATAATATTAAATGTGATCAAACAACCCACAGTGGTTAATAATGAACTCCAAATGCTTTTCATTTTCATAATGCTGATGTTGAAAAAATCTAAAATGAGGGGCTAAAAGATGAATTTCAATATTCTTGCTTTTTTATTTCTAAATATCTGATTTTACTTAAAAGCAACCAAGTGGGGAAAATGCTCAGATGTAAAACACCCAGACAAATAATAAGAAGGTCTTCAGGGTGTGTTCTGAACTTTGCTGCTGTCGTCAATCAGGGATATTACCACGCGAGTGCCAACAGGACTTGGACAAACTGCTTCTTTAAGCATTTCTCCGGGAGGCATAAAGCTGTATTTATGGTCAGCAGGGGCGGGTATAAAGAAAGATTGGCAAACATGAAACTCAAGTCCTCTCTCGGGTGCCATTGAGCCGTGCTCAGCTGTGCTCGGTCATAGATTGAAGGAACGGCGGCGTGGCGGTGCGACGATCCGGTCTGACAAAGCGCCGCCCTGGGCATTTGTTTTACATCCTCTTCAGAAGCTGTTATTGAAGATAATGCTTCGTCTTTATACCTGTTTTCAGCTCTGTAATGAACTTCATCTGTCTTGTTGTGTGCATCAATGCAGCGCTAACGCTTTAAACTCACGGTTTAGTTCTTATTACTCAAAGGCTGCTGAGGATTCTGTTTCTGAGCTCAGCTGATGTCCAATTGATTTCTTTTACGAATATATGAATCACCAGGGTCATTACTGAGCTGGACTCTTTTTCATTTAATTGAGCTATGTCCCCTGCTCCAGCACTAAGACTATCCATCAACACTGTGCCTCTGTGGGCTTTGAAAACAGCGACGTCTGAAGTATGGCCTCATTTATCCAGCAGATGCAGAACATTGATCCTTTGTGGCGAAAATAGGTGACGGCTTTGCCGTTTAATAATTCAGATTTAAACCAAAGGACGGCCGAATCTTATCCAAAATTCCTTTAATTGCAAGGCCTGATCATCTGCAGCTCACTAAAATATTCCTCACACACGTACAGATACACGGGCGGTATCGACTTTTTGAATAAAAAGACATTAATGCAGATAACGGCCATTTCGAATCCTCATTAGTCACCAGTAATCCAGAAACATGGGCGATATATTAAGACCGGTGTTCACAGCCAGTCATTAAAGAAGAAATAAAAGAGAAAATAAATCCAGTCCTGGAACGCCTGCGATTAATCATGTTGGCCGCTGCTGGCTGGCTGCTTAACAGGTTTTTATTGAGTCGTTTATGCAGGTTTCTCTTATAATCCGTTTATTCTAAATAATGCCTCCCTTCATGCTCAAAGTGCTGTGTGTGGATGATACTCTTTATGTTTGCCTATTTTTAGTATCTTCACAACATAAATATTAAAGAGAAGAAAAGCCACAATGACGCATTCCTTTAAGGAGTTTTTAGATTTAAAGTGTTACGCTTTTACAATTGCATGAAAGTTGAAAAATGTGTGATCAGTGTCCCCATATGCTGTGTGGTTGGTTTGGCTGGGATGACAGGCAGTTCAGTTTTAGAGAGGTTGAGTTGGAGATGATCCATCTCAATATGTCAGAGAGACAGTCTGAGATTCGTGCTGAGTGAGGAGAAGTCATGTGATCACATGATCTGACCCAGAGAGGTGATGTATATCGCAAAGAGAAGAGGTCCAAGTACGGAGCCTTGGGGAACCCCTGTGGCAAAGTGGTGCCCAACAAAAGTGTGACTGAGTGAGGATGCTGTAATATCTTCCTCATTATTGTAACTGAGGGTTATGAATGTGATTTTACTGAGTAAACTATTAAAAAATGGAGGCATTTTATTGATTCAAGGTGCTATCTTTTGACTATTTCTGTAGCCGCATCCACGTTCAGTCCTTCACAGTAAGAGTCTCTAACACACGTGTTACTCCAAACATATGAAGTTTAATACTTATTTTCCATAAAATTTAAATAGAGAACAGAATATTTAGAAATACCTCATAATAAACAGTTAACAGTTCAAATATCTCCTAGAACTTATTGTGAGGGGTAAAGCATACACCGCCTGTTGTCTTTCATGCCTGAGTTTTAAACTAAAGTCATCTTGTATTGAGAAATGATGGAACAATCTCATGCAATACTGCAAAATCTTGCACAATCCGTTACACTCAAATCTTCAAATCCGTCAGAGTGGTTCATGAGATATTTTGCAAATAAATACACGCACATGGGCAAAAACATTATCGCCTTCCTATTTCCTTTGAGCAGTGGGCGTTGATAATTTTTTAAGAAGCCACAGCTGTTTCTTTGCAAGCCAAACATGAGCAGCCTGTTTCTGCTCGGCACCAGAAGACGTGTAGTTGTACATTTAGTAATGAAGATTTGAGGATTCTCAGCTGCGTCTGGAGACTCCACTGAAAAGCTGAAGCATATCGAGTATCTTGCACAACACCAGCCCCAGCACCTGATGACATGGTTCTGTGGGGAGCTAATGCTGTCATAATAAATCAGTACCAGACAGGATACAGTATAATCATCCCAGTGTCCCGTTTCTGCTGGAGCTGCTCTGCAGGCTGCACCACGGCTATCCTGCCACGGTCGTTGATGGTTGACTGAAGACGAATAATCCACGGGAGATAAAACACAAAGAGCTGACGACGGTTTATATTGCAAGTCGAGTGATGTTCTGTGCTGCCAGTAGCTTGCTTATTCCTTAAACATCTCAATGCTTTGATGGTAAATTATAGGATGTCTTTGAGAGAAAACACTCCTCGAAGGTCTGTTTTATATCTCGATATGCAGCTCATACCTTAAAACCAGGGCATTAAGCACATGTGGCATGTTTGAAAACAAAGAGCTGCACCCTGTAACTGTAAGAAAGCTTGAACTTCTAAATCAAAGTAAATTGAGATGTAGAAACGATCAGTCGCTTCTATCCGAGCTCCCCTTCCTTCTTAAAGATGAATCATAATGTCTAATCCTCACAAATTACCCACACGTCCTGTAGTTTTCTCATTTCCAGCACTGTTTAATCTGTGTCTGGAGTATTTGCTGTCGCTTCATGTTGCAAACACTCCTTTCACTCTGGCACTTCATTGTCTTTTGATGGGCCATAAAAGGCTGGGTTTGATGGATGATAACTCGGGGCGTCTCTCTTTGTTGTGGGATGTGACGACTGAGTGCATGTGAGATGTGAGGAGAAGATGTGGCGTGAATGGGAGATGTCATTGATGTCGTGCGCTGACACCGAGGCCCAAAGCGCACGCTTTGATCTTCGGGAATGACTGCAAAGCAAACACAAATAAAAGATTCCAGCATTTTAGAGTTTCCAGAGAGAAAGTTATATATATTTCTCTGTAGTTGGCAGCACTTTTTTCAAAAACAGCAAAGCTTGATCTGGCCTTTGTAAGCAGAGAATGATCCTACCTATGTAATACATGATTCATCACAAATGAAGATGGTTCATATTATTCTTCTGATCCAGTATAATATATAAATGGAGTGCTATATAGGCCCCCTGCTGACCTCATAACATCTGCTAAAGCCCTCATATGTTTGCAGAGAGAACAGGGCAGATGTTTTCAGCTGTGCAGCATGAAAAGCAGATGATGTCGTCGCTTTATGCAGCTAACAACCTGTTTTAATAAAAGCATAAACAACTGTAGGGCAATAAATGGATAGTCACAATCGTTTTAGGTGGTTTTATGTGTAAAGGTTATGAATAATTAATTTCTCTTAGAGAACGAACTCATGTTGGAAAAACATAGATTTGTTCTGAATACGGCTGTCACTGTTATTTTGGTGATTTTACACAAATCAGCTGTATTGGTGTTTTTATGGATGACTTTTTAGAAACATGTTTTTTTCTTCTTCTATTCCTGAAAAGTTGTGTTTTTGGAGATGTGACAGCGACAATATAAAACTGACCACAAACAATGTCAATAAAGTGTGATTCTAGCAATAAATTAGCACCTTTTCTTACAATTTGATCTCTAAAATTCACATTCCAGTGAGATACTGCTTTAACTTCTCAGTTTGGTTAAAACTAATCTCCATTTCTCCAAGCTGAGGCTTCTGAAAGATCCATCTACAGCAGGTTTTTCCACAGAACCCCCACTTTAAAGGATCTGAACTATTGCTTCAAGGGCAGGTGAGGACGTGTCATAGGTCTGGTTTATGGTTGCAACAAGACGAAAGCATTAAAATGACAGCAGAACCTATTAAGTGCAGATTCTTGAGATACCGGTTCTGTACAGTAAATAAATCACCGTTATTAGAAAACCCAGACATGCATTACACTATAAATTGCTCTCCAGAATATTGCAGCCATTTGTTCCTGCAGCGCAGCTTTTCATGCCCACATGAGGTTCTTTGTTGTTTCTTTGATGTAACCATCTGAGCGTTCTGTTCTTCGTGGCCTATAGATGACAAATGGAACACTTTAAAGAGCTAATTATGCTTCTATACAGTATTCACCAGCAAATTTAGAGCTAAAAGGTTTACTCTTTGTAAATTACATTAATTAGATATGTATTGAAATAATCCCCGGGGAGTTGGTTTGATCAAAGCAATTATACACAGTATTAATGTGTTCTTACATGAGAGATGCTGATTGCCTGTTTGATACCAGAGTAGGAGTTAAAGACTTTCTCCTGAGAAAATAAACGGATCATTTTACAGCCTGTATAAAAGTTTTATTATACAGTAATAAATTTGTTTTACCCACTCGTGATATAAAACAGACACCCACGTGGGTTAGACTGACAGAAAACGAAAGTTATTCATCTGATTTTTAAATATTGGGGCACAGATTGAACAGTCATCAAGAAACCCAGAACATCATACTAACATGAGACTGAACAAAATGGGTTTTTCTTGTTCTCTTGTTAAACATTAGGGTTAAAATTATGGTTTTATCCACATTCTGGATATAGTGGGAAAAAAATCATAATTGTTCTTTTCTCTGCAACCCAGCATTGTGTTTTTGTCCTCTGTAGCGGACATTAGTCGGTTTATGAAACATTTTAAAATCACAGCGTAGAGGACATTACACACCTCAGAGCTCCTTTTCCCTTTCTAAATGACAGCTAGAGACGGGTAGTAACTAGTTACATTTACTTCAGTAATTTAAAAAATATTAATTTAATTTAATGAGTAGTTTTACTTCACTGTACTTTTGACTTTTACTTGAGAAAGATTTATGTTAAGTATCGCTACTCCTACTTGAGTAAAACCTCTGAATCCTCTACCTACTGTGAGTAACTTTACAGAAGAACAAACATGTTTTAACAAAAATACACCAGACACAGACCTACAGTTTATTAAAGGAGACCACCTGTTTCTGCACCAGCTTTGTTTTCCTACTGTCATTTTCTAGCTAGCTAGCTATCTGTATCTAGCTAGCTAGCAACACTGGCTACACATATGGTTACCTAGCTAAACAGATATAGCCACTAGATCTACTGTAAGTGTTGCCATTATATTAAAAAATTGTTTCTTTTGCTTAAAATTTGCTCTTTTGTAATTACCGGTATGTTATGTGTATCAGTGTTTTTAATTTTAGCCTTTAAGATGCTAGAATTTCCCCACAACTTTATATTTTTGTCTGTCTGATGACATCATTAAAATATAATAATCAGATGGATGTTACTCAGTACTCAAGTAGACTTTTTACCAAATATTTTTTTACACTTAAGTATTTTTTGGACAGCAGCTTTTTTCAACTTGACCCGTCTGTAGCGTTTATGCTCACCTAGTGGGTGTAACACAGTCTGATTCATAACTCACTTCTCCTGTCAGCTGATAATGATCACACCCTCAGGATAGAGTTCTATCCAAGCAGCTTTTGGGGAAAATCAAAATCCCAGAATCTAATTGAAGCCCTGCCATTTTGCTCCACCTTCCATTGAATTGAATCTTTCTCTCACAAGGTCAGCCTTAATTTATACGAAGCAATCCTTAGCCAGCTGGTTTTCATTTCCTGTAGGTTGAAGATTGTAGCAGATTTTTCTGTAAGGAACAGTCTTGTTTGGATGTGGGACTAATGTAGTCAGGATGGAATCTGTCATTCACTCTATTGCATGTTGATGACTAAGGCCAGTTTCAGCTGTAAGCAGTTCATGATTTATGGACACCAAGTGAACTCTTGTAAGCAAAAGCCAGTTTGGAGTTCAGAGCAGCAACTGGGCTCTTTTTTTTTGGCAGTGGTGCGCCTGCATTTTCTTTCCATTCATGCCAAAGTGTTTTCGCACGGCAATTAGTTCCGTCCTCGTTTGAGTCTGCAGTCCCACAAGGTTAGCAAAGTCATTTATCATCCTCAGAGCTTGGAGCTCTGCAGCTCCGTCTCAGGTAGACTCTGTAAACAGTCATCGGACCGACTCTTTCTGTTTCAATAAACGAGAAAGCCATACAGTAGTTTAGAGGTTCTGCCATCAATTCCTCTGCCTGGTGCTTTACTTTGTCTCTACAGGTGCAAAAACAAAAAGGGAAATGTCATTTAACATTTGTCACTTGTTAACTATGCAGAGTGAATACTGTAGAGTAGAGTCATAACAGCACGGCTCCTCTCGGGTTTTGAAGTTTAAACCGTCTTAGAGCAGAAACTGTTGCACAAAATGTGGTAAAATGCATGAATTTTCACCTATGTCAGGATTGCATATGTAGATGCTGCAGAATTTGTGTGAATGTCGTGCAAATTTTCTTATTGCAATTTAGTCACAAAGTATCTTCTTTGTAATTTATCCAGGTTCTATTTGCAATCGTTTTGAGCTCAGAATGTCAGATTGTTTTGAGGTTTTTGGTCTCCAATCATTCACAAGTTAAGCCATTTTCTCACTGTTTAATCCTTCCTCAAAAGTTAAGAATCTGGGCGTGACCTTTGACTCTGAGCTGACTTTTATCCCCCATATTAAAAACGTCACCAAAATAGGCTTTTATCATCTCAAAAACATCGCCAGAGTCCGCCCCATTCTCTCTCGGGCCAATACGGAGACGCTGATGCTTTTATCACCAGTAGAATTTATTACTGCAATGCCCTGCTTTCTGGTCTTTCCAAGAAGAGTACTTCAGGTCTACAACTTTTACAAAACTCAGCAGCCCGTGTCCTGACAAAGACCAGGAAGCGGGAGCACATCACTCTGGTTTTAAAATCACTGCATTGGCTCCCCGTATGTTTTAGGATCGATTTTAAGATACTGTTAATGGTTTTTAAGTGTCTTAATGGTCTTGGCCCTTCTTATCTTTCTGAACTGCTTTTTCCATATGAACCCTCGCGGTCACTGCGCTCCTCTGGCAGCCATCTCCTAGTCATCCCTAAAGTCAGGACACACACCCACGGCGAAGCTTCTTTTCGTTATTACGGCCTTCGCCTCTGGAACGGACTGCCAGAGGACCTCAGGACCGCAGAGAACGTTCAGGTTTTTAAGAATAGACTCAAGACCCACCTTTTTAGATTAGCTTTTAACTGATTATTATTTATTTAGTTTTTTATTCACATTTTATTGGTCATTTTACTATTCATATAAGTTCTCGTTATTTTATATGCTACCTATTTTAATCCTCCAGTGTTCCCTCTGTGGAGCCCTCTGCCTTGGGACCGGTGGTCGGCGGTGGCGGCTCGGGCGCTCCCCGGTAGGGCCCGGGCAGTGGCGGGGGTTGCCACTCTCCATTCCCAGGTGCCCTTGGTTGGTGTGTTGGCTGCTGACCTGGTTCTACAGCTGACGAGGCAGAGGGCCCACTTGATGGCGTGTTGCTCATCACTGGAGCCATCTGAGCTCAACATAGTGTTTAATGTGGTTTTTATGTGTATGTGTGCCTGGGAATGGGTTGTGGACTGGGAGGGGAGCGTGTCATAATTGTTCTATGTGTGGGAAAGGGAGGGAATGTGGGTTGTATGGGTCATTTTAATCTGTCAAGCACTTTGTGTTGCTCGCTGGGGCATGAAAGGTGCTATATAAATAAAGTTTGATTTGATTTGATTTGACTGGGTTGTGACTGTTGTAACGAACCCAAATGCGTTACTACCTCTGAACTTTGACCTCTAGATCATCACAAATAATAACCATCTTTTTTCCCAATAACTTGGAGTAAAATGACTCTTTTATTGTGTTTTAACCTGAATCAACATTCCTCCAGGGTCACGGTCGTATCGGAAGAATCCACCGGACTCTAATAATAATAATAATAAAGACTCTCGGTGTCTCTTCCTAAAATGACACTTTAATCTGTTACAGAAATGTCTTAAATGATTAATGCATTTTCTTCCAGCATTAATGAATGTTGATCTGCTTCAGTATTATTTCACACATATACTGATAAAGGTTCTGACAACCACGTCACTCATTACTACAACCAATAAGAGTTAGCGGTCTGAGTCACGTGACATTAATAACTCCTCATTGGCCCACGTCTTTTAGACTCCCTTTAACTTCCGACCCCGGAAGCGAGAGTTCAGTTTAATGAGAACAAGCTGAACAAGCTAAGAGAAAGGAGAGCGGTTCTGGTCTGACGCTGACCAGACCTCCTCTCAGCTGTTAACCCTACACAGCTGACGCTAGTTGCCGGCTCCCCCTGAGACGGTCCATCAGCCCGTCTGAGCCGATGAAACCGGTTTCCCTCTGAGGTCAGACACCTTCAGTCTGACGCTCTGTTATGGGAAGGCCAGGCCTAGATGCTCCCTGCTAGAGATGGGTTATCTAACTTCGTATCTACGGACGACACCTGTGGCCTCCGGCGGTCCTCGACCCCGCAGCCATCTGATCCTGACCGAGGGGGAAAACCTCACCTCCGCGCGTCTCATCCGACCCCCAACAGTGACGATCCAGGGAACGCAGTTAAGTAACCACGACTCTGGTAAAGCTTAAAGGCCTCTTGATAAAAGCTAACAACATTAGCTCACTCAAACTAGTTACTAATTCCATCCGTAACTAGTACCCCTTAATTAGAATCCTTAATCTAAATTAAGTAAATCCCTAGTCTCCTAAAACCTCATGAGACTCAGATTGCTAAAACTTATTTAAGATTCAATTCAGAACACCTTACCATCGTGAATGACTTAATGCTGACTACCTGCTAACTACCTCTTTCTTATCTGTGATATCTGTCGTATGTGTTTCTTAATAAAATTAATGAAGTCTAATATCTAGTCTCAGATTTCTATTGTCAATATTAAAGCGGCACTCCGGAGGATTTCATCAGGAGAGCAGTTTTTGAATCTAGCGTCCAAAGGCTCCTCCTCAAAACATCTCGACACGCGCGTCCGGTCGCATGTGCGCGCGTGCACGCGGCGCATATACTTCGGACATGAACTGTACTGCTCAATGTGTAGGGTTTAATCACTCACAGTTCACAATCTTATTCCAACAACACTACGAGGGTCTGATGAGCCCTCTCTGTCCCTGCTGCTTTTGATATTAGCTCTGTTAGCACCGAGCTGCTGCTGGACTCTGAAGCTGAACTTGACTCGGCCCTGGATGAACTTTCTGACCAAAATAAACTCATAATCCTGTCAAGCCTTGCCATTCTGTGAGGTGAAAGGTTTAAAAATAAAAATAAACCCGTCTTTAGCTGGAGAATGGGTAGGTTTTTAGTAGAAATGAGCTGTGAGTCCTCAGTGAACGGCTGAGACGGCAGAGAAACACACGGAGCGTCCTGTACGACAGCGCCCCCTACTGGTACAGGTTTGGTCGATGCGCGTGCATGTTGAGACAATGCAGAAATTTGAATTTCATTGGCTGAAAAATGTCGGCGGCAAGAAATAATGGAAAGGGGTCTCTAGGAGGAAGGAGGGTCTTCATCAGAATGACAGATGTTGTGGAACTCAACCCATAGATCATAGTTTAGACCTGAAATATCATTTAAAACATTTAGAAAACTTTGATACAGAGAAAAATGCTCCAGAGTGCCGCTTTAAATGCATAATCTACTCACTGTGACACCAGAATCGAACCTAGATATCCCTGTAAACACTAAAAGGGTGATAGTATCGTAGATTTTTCTCCGTGTAAAACTTACAAAACCCGGTAGTGAACTTACAGAAGTATGTGCCAATTATAAACCATAAAAATAGAGTTTATAAACGCTACACTGTTAGGGATTAATTGTGAACCACTTTTCTAAATATCTCAAAATGTTTGTAAAGTTTCTCAATCTTCTTGTGTGAGTTGCAGGGCCTCACTTGAAGTGTGATGGTTTTAAAAATGATCAAGACAAGTTTTACACTGTATTGCTGCAGCGTAACTGCATGTTTTGTATCTCAATTCTTCTTAAACTGTTTTCAAATGGCGCACAGGATGCAAGACATTTACGGAATGGGGATGGTGGTGAAATTGTGAATCAAATGAGGGTAAACTTTATACAAAATGATGTAATTAAGACACCTTTGGATTGAATTGTAAGAAAATGTGCAAAAATGTTGCAACTTTCAAGTACACTATGCCCATGTGACTTGCCTTTATATAAAAGTTGTTGCAAAAGCATGCAGAAGTTGAATTAAGATGAGTTTCTGAACCCTGCAATGAATCTTTGACTATTTTGAAAGAACATTTGGGAAATTTGCAGTTGCAATACTTGCTAAAAGTCTTTTTTGTTTAAGATTTTTAATATCAGGTACAGTATTTATAGAACATTTCATTAAGAGACCTGATATTTGACATGTGTCTACACAGATGTGGGGTATATGTATAACAGAACCGCTCTTGTTGCTGATATTTGCTTTGAGTTCCAGTGAAATGTGTTTGGCTGTGCAACAAGTATTTATATGGCTTCCAAGAGCCTGTAGGGTGTAAATAAAACACACATTCAGGCAGCTGGATCCATACACACACGACTGGTGGATCTTGAAACATCTTAAAGAAAAAATAATTTATTAACCGCACGTCATCCTTGGATTAAAAAAACTCACTGACTGATTCTGAACTTTTTAACTTTCTGGTTTATCTGCTGCATCTTTATGAATCAGGATTAAATGAACGCTTTCCTCCTTCGTAAGTGGAGTCACACAGCAAACGCACGCCCAGAGGAATAACGGGCTGAATCGGAGAGGACTAATTGTCAAGGTTATGACTCGGCGGATGATTGATATGAGGCCAGGCTGTTTTTGTCAGCCTGTCAGGTGGCTGGAATGTTTAATGTTCTCATTATTGGTTGCTCTGTTGTGTATATTTCTCTGTCAGCGCCGCTGAGCCATCTGAACTGCCAGAGCACTTCAAAAGCCCCGGGTCATCCGTCTTCCTCCTGACGCCCTGAATGTTCAGCCTCAGCTGAGTGCTGGTGATTTGTTATGACTTTAGAGCCAGCTGACAGACAGGTCTCCTATAAAAAAACATGCACTCATTTCCCTTTTGTCGTTCAGTGAAAGCATCACTGCTCCTGTAATGTGACGGTGGGGGGCGGGACTGCCACAGGAGACTGGCACCTGACAGTTGTATCATCTTTCTAATTTGCAGACAGGATGACACAAACTATTTTGTCCTTTTTTTTTTTTTTAAAGCTCTATGTGGATTTTGGTTCTGGTGTCACAAACTCATACAGGTCACCATCTGTTGTGGAAAAACCACCCTAAGGGGCGATCACTATATTAGACTCGTTGTCATATTCATCATTAGCTGAGTGTATGTTGAGTGATGGCAGAGAGCATCATCTGAAGAATGCTGATGGCTGTAATCACAAAATAAAGAGGCGAAATGCTGAAGACAAGAGGAAGAAATAACAGAATCTTTATACCTTTCCCAGGCCCTTTATAAGATTGATTGTTTTCTGCTGATCTAATTTTGGATCATACAAAAACAAGCCATTTGTCTTGAAGAAAAATGATGTGCTACATGGTGCAGATGGATTTTTTCCCCCTTCTTTTTTTCTGTGAAAGCTGGAAAAGATTAAAGAGAAACTCTGCTCCTCAGCCATAATTACGAGCTGTAGATTACTCTGTCGATTTTACCAGATGGCAGGCTGGATTCTGCAGAACCTCTCTGTATATTAATGAACAGCAGTCTGTTATATTTGACTTAGGTAAGTGAAATGTCCATCACCTGTAATGGTCTGCCAGCTGGCACTATGCATTTTGCACCACTTTGGGTCTACTTGGCATTTTTCATATCCAACGTTATGAGAGGAAAATTTCTGCTCTCCGTTTTCCATCATTGTCACTCCAGTGGTAAATATTATTCTTTCACAAGAAGAGAAAAGAAATCTCCCCCAAGTTGTGTCCATGGCTAATTTCCTCCTGCAGGTCCAACCTATAATTTTTGGCACTAAAACCGTCATGCTGCAGGGTGACGCGTAATGCGTTTGATAGTAACGGGATTAGACTGTCGACGTGACTGCTAACGATACTGTAAGTATAAAAACTGGGGAAATGAAAGAGGGGTAAATTTTTAGCATTCCTAAAATGTGTTTCTGTGTAAAACTTAACCAATCTCTACATTATGTCTATTAATATCTTCTTGAACAGCCTCTGTTTGGAGAAACAGCTTTTGCATTCATCAGGAGCTAATGGCTAGTCTGAGTGCACCAAAACCCAAAATGTTCTTCAAACAACTCCAGAAGCAGATCACGTTACACCGCCATCAGTATTGCATAACACTTTTATTTACATGGATTTCAATGGTCATTTAAACATGTACATATTACCACCAGCAGCTAAATGTAGCACTTCCTGTGCATCCAGGGGTTGCAACCCATCATGTGACATAAGGAATATATAAATTATTGATGTTAAATGAAATCAGTGGACTAGCTGTTTGAATGAAAACAAGAGGATCAACCACTCATTGGTTAAAAGTCGTGAGTTCTGTGATTTACAACCAGTGAAAAGTGATGCAGGTAATCGTAATTGTAATAGATTGCAAAAATGATTTATGAGCATAGATCACTAACATGGTTTGCTGGTTTTATATCACCGCAGCAATAATAAGTGCAAGAACACACTTTTTACTTTTTTTCTTAATGACACTTTAGTTAATAGATGGGGGGGGGGGGTGTCTCACAACTAAGTTTGATTAAGACATTATCAAGACATAGTAGTAGCAACCGCCCTGCCAAACTACTGTCCCTTATTTTAAATTTATGAAATTCTAGTCAAGTCTGATTGGATTTTTGTTTTCCTAAAAAATAATTTCACGACAAACTGATGGAGGTGTAACAGAAAAAAAAACATTTATTTAAGCTTCTGTGAATATTTAGGGCCATTTTATTATAACAGCAATTTAGGTTTCTGCTGCACTCGGCCTAGCCGTTAGCTTATCAGTCCTGTTGGAATGGGGTTGCCCACTTTTGGAAATTTAAATGAGGAATGATAATTATAAATGTTTTCTACAGAAACAGAATTCAAAATGGCCAAAATGTCCCTTTAACCTAACAAAATAATTAGTCTGAACTGTGTTTGCTAACGTGTGAGATTTCTCCAAAGCTGGCATCCAGCTTGGTGTGTTTAAGACTAGTTTACTAAAGAAACTGATTGTCTTTGTCTTCGAATGTCAGTCTGACGAAACCGCCAAAAACTTAAAGAGGCAACGAACACATGTTTGCCAGCCCGAGCGTCCAGAAACTCCCTTCATGAATATGCCAAACCTAAATTTAACCGAACAGCGGGGGGAACTTTGGCTGCGTTTCCCAGCCGGAGAGCACGAACAGCGAGGAAGCACAATGCCAGTGTGTCATACATTTAAACACTGTTAAATTAAAGGCTGTTTACTGTTCGCAGAGGCCATTCATCTTACTCAATGCTGGTCTGCTTCTTGCAAATTTGTCAGTAAGAGCTTCCACATGCCAAGAAAAGGAAAAGGGGAAAAAAAGTGGGGTTATCAGAGGCGGGTTTTCATAGCGTGTCTCTTCAGTCAGCCTGTAGTTAATTAGCCACCTCCACACAATAAGGCCATAAGTCATTAATCACCCCGACCGCAGCAGAAGTCGACTCAGTGTGAGCAAGACGTTTGGAGACAAAAAGTTTGCTGCCTATGACAGGCTTCAAAATGGCCCCTGTCAGTGGTGTTTAAATTATAGGGCATGTTGAGCGCTGAAAGACAAGGGCCCACTGTTTAACTCACTGTTGCTCTTTCCTTTGCTTTGTGTGTTGACAAGCTCTCTTCAAAAAGAAAATTCCCCTCTTCTCCGCTTCCCATTGGCTGGAAAGACGCACAGCTCCCCACTTCACATAATCTCAGCAAACCAAGATTATTTCCTTAATTTTATGATATGACATTTATAGATGGAGGCAAACACCAAAGGTCAACGGTGCTGTAAAAACCCAGCTTTAGCTTCGTAAGCCTAACATTTACTCGCTTGTCAAAGGGAGGAAATGACGGGCTGATGATAAATTTGGTGCATGTTTGGAGAAGCGCGAGCCTTTCTCCTGCAAAATAAACCACAGTGTTTCTCTGGAGGACGCACTTTTCAGCTGACTGAACAAGCAAAAGGTCATTTTCCCCTCCTCTTTGTGTCCATAAACAGAGATTTGCTTGCTTTTCCAGAGAACATAAGCACAGAGGAAAGTTTACTCAACGCAGCAAATGTTTGTGTAACTATGGGAAATCCCTTGATTGCATCATTAATATTCCTGACAAAAGGGTGTTAAATTCATTATGTGATTGCAGCGTTTGGGACAGCTGTTTGAAAGCTGCTTGATGTATGTGTATTTCATGTATTAGGTAAACACGGTGATTGTGCACGAGCGTGGGCGTTTTTGAGAAGGAACATGAGTTTAGCGTAGCGGTGATGACGTCCACGGCCTTCAACCGTAGCGAACAGAGCAACACGTGGCGTGCAGCTGAGCAGAAGTGGCCATTTTTACACAAATCTGACCTGCTCATCTGGTGGAGGATTTTCTTTTAGTCGTGCTGCATTCAATGACCCTGTATATGCGAGACTTCTTTTAATTTTAAACTAAAGATGTCATGTAGAAGGAAATTTAACCATGAAAATATCAGAAAAGCTTGATTTTTCACTTAAAAAAGGGGAATATATTAAATTACACACAAAAAACATGTCATTATAAAAGCTTAAAGCTTTTTAAACTTAGTTTTGTTCTTTAAAGTTACACTCACACTTCATATACCAGCAACGATGCATAATTAGACTGTTTTGATATAATCCTGAGCTTAATGATGCTTTTAACACGTTTTATGTCAACATGCAATAAAGAAATGATTATTTTTCAGTATTCCAACTTGTATGATAACTTGTGATTGTAAGTTTCAAAAAAAGGAAAGGTCAGCATTTTAAGCTTTTTTTGTTAATTTTAATAAATTATAACCAATTCACAAACGTGTTATGCCTTTTAAAGCTTCTAGTTTACTATATGTTTATGCATGTGCCAACATGTAATAAATAGTTTATATGAGGATGCATTTAATCAATATTCCAACAATTTGCATAAAAATCTGTGGTTTAATGTGAATATGTAGTTTTCTAAATGTAATACAGCTGAGAGACTTATAAAAGGTTTTTTTTCTACTTTTTTAAAAGTCTAAATTGGATTTGGGTGTTTATATATTCATTTAGGTGAAGAACTTTGACTTTGGTACATTTTGTTAGTATTTTTCTCTTTATGCTCATTTTGGGCTCTCAGTGCCAGTAGTTAAGGGATATTTGTCTATTAGAAAAACACATTTTGAGACATCTTGTTAAAAATATAAATAAATATGTGACTATAAGCAAATTATTGATATAAAATTAAGTGATAACATTTTAAAAAGTTGGAAGATTCAGGGTTTATTGCATCATTACACAAGCTCAGACTGATATGTAAATAATAAAGTCCTAAATCAATTTTCAACTAACAGATTAAATCTAAGTGTGGTTTCTATGTGAGAATGTCATTCATCAGTCCCATTTGTTCACATTATATCAAAGTGCTGTTTGAAAGTGAACAGAAAAGCATCACAGATGACCCACGTTGGCGTCACGGCCGACTGGCTGCAGCGTTGAATTGTGGGGGTTTAGTGGCTTTATTACCATCTATCACTGAGCTATGTTTAGGCCTCATCTACATGACGGATGGGAGGATTTGATGCATACGACGTCTGACCGTGGTGATTTTATCGCTGGATGGCAGCCTGATTTACAAAGGATGGATAATGACACTGTTGGCTTGATTTAGCTGATTTGTTTTAACGGACTGATTAAATACTTAAACCTCTTTTTATTCATGCTCTGTGCTTCACGTCCTCATTAGAGTAATCACAAAAGCTCTGGAAGAGCCCCACATCTGTGTCATTGTACTTATTTTTTCTTTGGAGAGCTTCTCGCTTGCATTAAAAGCCCTTTTGTTTCTGTAGATGAGTCGATAAGCTGAAGATTTTGAGAAGGTAGCTTTAGCTTCTTTTTAAAGGAAAGCCATTCATAGCTACAGAATCTGTGCCGATAGTTCAGAGCATGCAAAAGTTCCTGATAGAGGCCCTTAGAAAAGCCTGTGGTCGCAAAACAGCAGCTGCAAATCAGAGAAATGTTTCTCCAAGATTATTTTAGAACTTGATTGTAAATATTTAATTTACAGTCCCTTTTAAACCCCTATTTAATAGCCAAAATAGATTAGAAAAACAGGGGATTCTCAATTTAATATAAAGCAAAAAAAAAAAAAAGAGAGGCAAATGTAAACAGTTTGAGTGGTGAAACTTTAAAAATATCAGGTAAAAAATAAAGAGGAGGCTTTCATGCAGGTTTTACTGCTGACAAAATAAATCAATTCCACTTCTGAAGAAGTTGCTCTGATTGATTTTTATTTTCCACGTCCATCATGTTGTCAGAACTCAGCCCAGTCCGTCTGAGTGAAGCGGAGCTGAGATAACATTTACTCTGGAGTTGGAAAAGCTTTTGATCCAGAATAGAAGCTAAAATCTGAAATAAATTCTCCTTTACATTTCTTACTTTGGGATGCAAACCCAGGGTAAATATCTCCTGTGTGAAAGAATGCACATCGAGGCACGTCAGATTTATATTATAATTCTTTTTTTTTATTTTAGTCACGCTTGAAGCTATCGCAAATAAATACACTGATCCCGACATGGATCCAGTCCCTGCATGAAATACAATATAAAACTCATTAGGCCTAAATCTCCTTTATAAATGTAGAATTCTTTGTCTTCACTGGTATCCTAAGGCCGAGGCTGTTGTCAGTCTTTGTCCATACAAGGCGTATGGGGAGTAATATGGCCCAGTGGCTGCAGGCACTGGCACCGGAGCCCCGGGAGTGGGCAGAGGGCTCTTAGAGTACGGGTGATACCGGCTGCTGAGTCCGAGGGGGTGATGGGGGCCCCTGAGGGCCAGCGTGCTGGGGCTGCCTGGGCTGCCGTTAGGAGGAATATGCATGTGACAAGCCATAGCAGCGGCCGCAGCAGCGTTTGCAAGAGAAGTTGACCCCGGGTACCCAGATATCAACTTCTCTGTGCCGGCGAAGGACGTGTGAGTCCGCAAGTGTCCGAGGAGCTCCTCGGAAGATGCAAAGCGCTTATCGCAAGGTCCGTTAGCAGACACCCAGTTGCACACGTGTGGCAGGGGGTCATTGGGCAACATAAAGCCATAAGGGTATAAGGGGTGTCCGGTGAAAGACGGGGCTGAGGAATGCACACTGTGTAATGGGTGTGTTGGGTACATGAGGGGGTATCCAGATTTAAGAGCGTTGGCAGCTGCTGCTGCTGCGGCGGCGGATTCGTGTGAGCAGTTAGCGCTGGCCGCTCCAGTCAAATGGCTTGTGCAGTGGTAGCTCAGGCAGTAGGGGTCTCGACACAGACTAGCAGACATTAACGACGGCGGGGACGCTCCAGCCAAAGGGCTCGTTCCTGCTTTACTGCATCCCAAAGAGCTGGCAGCAGCAAACTGGGCGCTTAGGAGCTGGTTGCTGGATTTGGTGGGGTCAAGGGTCATTCCAGGTGGGAGAAATGGCTGTGGGTAACCTGCATATGCACCTGCTAAACTTCCGGGGTAGGAAATACTAGCAGTCGGCAAGGGGAAAACCGTGTGGCCTGGTTTGTAGGGAGAGACGGGGGCCACCAGTCCGGAGCTGAGGATAGAGGAGGATGAGCTTACAGAGTCTGATGTAACAGTCTTGGATCCAGATGTGTGCTCTTGGTGTTGGTTGCCCTCAGAGGTAATTCCATTTATCTTTTGGCTGCCACCGCTCTCTGTCCCGCTGCCTTTATTGCCATCAGACTCCTTCTTTTCCTCCTTGTCCCCCGCTTTGCCTTCAGACGGCAGTGGGGAGACTGAGGTGCAGGAGCTGGGGCTGCCTGTCCTGGGCGTGAACGGCTGGCAGGTGGCGCTAGGCACTCGAAAACTGGTTTTATCTCCACTCAGGCTGCTGCTCGAGTCCTTCTTCTCTGACGATTTCGAGTAAGGTTTAAAGCTGGATTTGTCCTCGGCTCCGATGTCGCTCATCTTCAGCGGTCCGGATTTGGTCTCCTTGTCACTGGATCCGTTGGAGGTCACAGAGGAGAGTTTGGAGGAGGACGGCGGGTCCGGTTTGCCGATCTGCGAGCATGTTTGAGCCAAAAGGGCCAGCGGACTCTTTTTGGCATCCAGCTGCAAAATAAAAATACATTTAATAAAGTGGGAAAAAAAAAATCATCAAATCCCTCACTGATATTTCCACGCGCTATAAAATTGTATTACAAGTTTAGGGTTCCTGCGTATTTTTACGCACTGCGCATAAACTTATCTCGGGCAGAAACTGGAAACAACTCGGGTTTAAGAGAGCTAACAGTTAAAATGTAGACATGCATCTTCTACTCTCATGTCATTTTTACGTAAAACGTCTCGAAATTTGACGTTACAGTTGATCCTTATGCGTAAAAAAAGACACATTTTCACGTAAATCAAGTGGGGAAAAAAACAGCGAGGTGAATGGAGTGTTTTCTAAGTAGCTCGTCACATTTAAAATCATATAAATTTGTCCACAAATATGAAACACTGACGTCCTTTTGGAAGATCTTATGATTTTAAGGTAAAACGTCTAAAACTGCATGCGTGCGCAAAGGTTTTCCGCCACATCGCGTTCATGTTTACCTCGATGGGACTGACAGGAGTGGAGGGTAAAGGCTGGAGGTACTCAGGGTGTAAAATGTGTCCCGCCCGAGCCGTGAGCATTTTCAAAACCTTGATGGGAAGACGACTGGCTTGGCGAGAAGGGTCTGCGGGAGAGACGGAGTTGTGGACGGACAGTTGGCTGATCTTCGCTGCTCCCTTCTCCCCTGAGGAGCCGCTCTCCCACGCTGGATTCGTGCTATTTCTCAGGACAGAGACCGTGGGCGATGTGATCATGACCCAATTCTCGTAAAAATGGTTGGAAAAGACATGTGTAGGGTTTAAAAATAAGCCAACTGTAAAAAGATTCTTATGTTAAAGCCCTTTTTTTCTCCCCAGGAATAAAACAAAACGTAATATCCTTAAAGCAAAGCAGAATCCGTGCGCTTCTCAGCAGCGATGCTTCATCCCCAGCGACGCTCGAACAGTGTGGCTTCAGGTCCGAGAGCGAAGTTGCGTATCTGTGGCAGGACGGATCACTCCGCCTCCCTCTCCAGCGCTGTCTGGACTCAGTCCGCAGATGATCCGCTGCCTCTGCGCCCTCCCAAATCAAACACAGATCCCAAAGTGATGGAGACTCAAAGTAATGTGACGTTTCCTCCTCGCACGAGGCGTCCCGTTTCGTTTTTCCACCCACAGGAGCGCTTTTAATTTGGATATTTTTATCTGCGTATTTGCGTAATTTGGCGACTTTGACGCATGCGCCGCTCCTGCGTCCTGCATGTGGGGGGTTTTGGCTTTCTGGACTGGAATAACCGGTTTAAGATGAGAAGTTAGTGCAATTTATTAACAAAAACCATTATTGGGAAATTTGGAAAATGCGCACAAATTTTGATCCAATTTTTTCTGCTATGAAGAAACTGCGCCTGACTTTGAATTCCATATAATTTTAATAAATGCAAAAAAAAAATAAGTTATTGCACCTTATTAATAAAAAACACATGAAGTGAGTTTTGGTCCACGTTTTCTCCAACTTTTCTCTCAATCACGCAGCTGGCATGCAGGACAGGATACTGACAGCCTATCTGTCAGCTGTCTAGCTTTTTTTCTTCTTTCCTCTTCTCTGTCAGATTGAGGTCAAGTGAATCCATGAGAAGTGGAAAAAAAGAACAGAGGTTTCTCCTTCCTTTACTCATCCATCATAATTTCGGCCTGTCTGCTCCTTTAAACCTCCCCACCACCCCACCCTAAAACACATTGATCTAATTGGAGATAAACGCCTTAGTTCTGCCGCAGACACGCACTAAATATTTTTATTTTTCTGCTTAGAAATAAAAAATAATAAATTTCCATTCCTTTTTATTCCAAGAGCGCGCAAACCCCCCCTCTCCTGGCGCCATTAATCACTAAAGCTCCCACATTTCTTCCCATCGAAACAGACCCACTTATCTTATTACTCAATACCCTATAAATGTCTTGCTGATCAGGCGAAAGTTAAACATATGCAAGTGTTTTTTGATTGATAACAGGGGTGCTGTTTTCGGCAACGGCTGTCAGGCTCTGACACAGCGCTTTGAGTTATTAGGGCAGAGAAGGGCGACCATAAATTTCGACCGTCAGGCAAAAACTCCTTTATTGTGGACGTGATGGATGGCTCTGAGCAGCAGACACCAAATTCTCGGTTTTATCCTTAAATGGCTGCAGATTTTTCTTCATTTTTTTCCAGGAGTAATTTATTTACTTTTTTTTTAATAACTGAAAGCTCGATCTGCTTGCATTTGGGTTTATACAGTTCACACAAACACATTCAGATGCGATTATACTTGAAGAAAGTCATATAAAAGATGGATAGCTGATTTTTTTTCAAGATGAAGCAACTTACATGTCAAAATTATTCTTAAATTTGACTGCAATCCTCTAGATTTGTAAGACTTTTCAAGTTAGACCCAATATATCAGCTCATATCATTCTTCTTGTTTGCTGTGTTGCTCAACTTTTCATCATTTTTTTAACTAGTAGTGATTTTCTGTGTTAAAACAAACCCTTAAATGTCCTTTTGGGACACTTTAATGATTTATTATTGGAAATAAATAGTTTAATTCAGCTCCAAAGGCTGATGGTTGCTACTGGGCTGATTAGAGAAATGCATGTATTTACTAATATATCAGTCTGGCTTAAATTAGATTGTGTCAGCATGTAACAGCAGCTAAACACATGACGAAGAGTAAAAGTAATGTTATTGTGGACACTTTAAAGGTTGCAGAAACACTAAAGAGCCGTGGCCCTGCTCCAGTCCTCTTTGAAAGCACCACCTTAAACCATCAGAACGTCAAGAAAGCGGGTATAAAAATCTCCTGACATATAGGTTTCAGAAATGGATATGGATGATAAATGCAGCATTATGATGTCAAGCAAATAGAATAAGAAATTCCCTGGAGGTGACATGAAAATTCACCCCTGTGGCAGGCGGCACAGGGCGCGCCACGTCAGCAGCCAGACGGGCCGACTGGATCTGACAGGTAAAAAGGCGAGATGATGGTTAGAAGGTGCTATTGTTTCACGCCGCTTTCTTGACCTGTCAGGTCCTGGCACCGAAGCCTGGATCCAGGACCTCCTTGTCATGTGAAAACAGTCTTAAAAGGCTGTTATCCAGACTATGGTGATTGCTCCTGTTTAATTGATTTGCTTTGCACTGAGGCCTGTCACATTAATAATGGTTAAGTACAGCCCCAGCGTGTCACCCACTGCGGTGCGTCTATCAGGAAATTAACAGCCTTAACTAACTGCTGTCTGTGAGGCAGGATCATACGAGATGCAGCACTTTTATATATATAAAGGCTGAGTTGGGTAACTTTATTCCCCTCGTCCTTTTTCTTGTCACCGCATACAAACTCACCACACCTGTTCATATACGTCTGCACACATATATATATTTCCATCTCATTATGAGCTAAAGTAAAACGGAGCACTACGCTGACAAGTAAGTGGTGCTGAGTGAATAAAACTCAGATTATGCTCCCCAGCACTTCACAGGAGCCCTTGACAGGTTGCACTAGACATGAAGTCATTCTGATATTTCCATGACTGACTGACAGCTTGAAATTGCTCCCATCACCTTGATAGCATGGTAATGCACCTTGCATGTGGACCGTCTTTAAAGTGCAAGGAAATTAGACTCCGAGCTGAGAGTCCCCTTTCAACCAAATATGACAAGAAAATAGACTGCTTTTCTTCCGTGCCCGGAGAGGGGAGAAAAGGCCCCACGGAAGCTGGCGAAGAATGAGCGGTTATAGGCGAGTGTGTCAAGAAGTATTACAGATATTATGTGCTCAAGACAGGACATTTCAGATACTTAGAAGTCATACCCATTCTCTTTGAAAACCCCCCTCCCTCCTATCTGTGTCAAAGAGTGTAGCGCCGACTTCATTTGCAAGAGCTCAAACTCAAGAGGTGACACGCTGAACTTGCAGTATGCTGCCGAAAGTCAGAAGACTCAGGCTCAGCGTGACGGTGAGACTTAGAAAACTTGAGGTGCAGCCAAGATCAGCGCTGGTGAAGGGTCTTTTTCACTTTGTCTCCTCAATTAGTTAAAGCTGGTCAGGAGTGGGAAGCAAAACCTGCAGAGATGATGTGCTGTCGTCCACTTGCCATCAGGTGGGTGAGGAATCCTGGTGGGGTTGTAGTCATGCTGTAGAGAGGAGTTAGCTTCACCTGTTAGCCATGGAGCCGCAGCTCAATTCAACCCGACAGCTGCCGTATTACCGGGTTAGAACTTTGTGGAAACTTCAAGAGGCTCACGTCAAAGCTAATGCACCGCACTTGTCTTTAAGCTTTACGAGAACAATCATTTTCATGTTTGGTGACATCAAAGTAGGACTCGTGGCTTGATTTTTCTCATTAGGGCTGCAACTACAAACCATTTCGACTGCTTTCTGGTTTGTTTGTCAAAAAAAGGGTGAGAAATGTCTGGTTACTTCCTGGAAATTCAATGGAAATAAAAGTTGTTCATGCTGAAAAAAACCCAACCATTTGGAGCAAAGCCAACATCTGTTTTTGCCTTTAAAATTCAGTTTTTCACCTAATATATGCATATTTAATCAGTTTAAAGCACACTGTGTGGTGTGATTGTGTTTGAAAGGCATTAGCTGTAAAAATCAATATGACACACATCCAGCAGCAGATGCTGATCCCTCACATTTTCTTGTCTAGATTTAATTTCTGGGGCCTAAGTCGGGGTGGAAACGTACAGGTAGCATGTTATGATGCTGGAAGCACTGTGCAGGTCGGGATGAATGTCTTTGACGGGCAGATTATTCCGACTAAAGCGCGCCTAAAGAATGATCTTGTCACATTTCGCAGGCAGGATTAGAGAAACACAGGAGGAGCGCTTCAGTCAGGAATTAGTGTCATGTGGTCGGCTGGAGACAAGCATGCGAGGTATTTGTGGAAACAGGCTTGGACACTTACTGCTCCATTTGTCTCCTTAGTGATCAAAAACAAGAAGTTGCAGGTTATTTCTTTTGTTTTTAGATGTTTTTTTCCTTTCACCGTTATCAATTTTACCCTGAAATGGCGCAAACGCCAACTATACGTTGCCTACTGCAGCACCTTCTATATTTATGTCTGCATTTTTAAATGAAAACGAGTGTCTCCAGGCCATCGGAGTGAGCTATTACCACGATGATTGAAGAGTGAGAGAGCAAGCGAGCTGAAAAGACAAAGTAGAAGAGGCCTGACAAATGAAATCAAACTTCATAAGACCTGCCAGTGGTGTCAGTTGTTATCCATATCTCAAGTGCATTATGGTACTGCAACGCAGCGCACTGCCTCCTCGTCTGTCGGCTCAGATTCATCACATTCTTGACTGTTTCTTTTAAGTCACAAGTGTCAGTGTGAAGAGGAGTCTTAATTGACAACTGAGTGGCACAGACGTGGACCGCAGCCTTTATTTTTGTGCCAAGAAGGGTTGTGTTGTTTTGATGAGCTATTATTGGCAGAAGCCAGCAGCAGATAGCAGTCTGCCTGGAAATGGGAAGTGACATCAGACAGAGAGGAGCTTGTCATTGTCTTCAGGCGAGTTCAGTCTTGCCATAAGTTGGTGGGGGGACAGCCTGTTGAAATGTCACTCTGTGGAATTTCTTATCTTTCGCGAGGAGAAATTTGGGTTGATTTTTTGTGAAATTATTTAGACATCTGGCATCTGGTTTCCCTGGCGCCGTTTCAAGATTTTTTTTTCCTTTTCTGGTGAATTATGTCAAACATGGAAAGCTTTCACAAGCCTTCAGCTGCAGCACATTCAGCATCTGCAGCCCAAAACTTTGTCATATTTCACTTGTTGACCAACTATCTTTCACAGAATCAGATCAAAATAAAGGCTGAATTTGTCTTATCGTTTACTCTTTCTTTTGGATTCAGAGTGGGTTTTTCTTATCCTTTCTGTGATTTGAAGAGCAGTTCTGGTTTTTTGTAGGACTTCCTTTTCATCTAGAGGTAAAATCTCCAAAAAATGTCTTAATATTTCTGCTGAAATCACCATCTAATGCAGAATTGAAGGTGCTGTAAAAGTTTTATAAAATGACATTCTCATAAATTACTGTCAAATTTGAAAAAAGAGAGCTGGTTAAAAAAATAAAACCTTTAATCTTGGATGCATTCAGACTAACCATTAGCTTATCAATCCTGAGGCCATTCAGGAAGCTATCTACAAAAGGTAAAATGTTGATTACTTTTGACTTTTAAACATTCAAAAATGGCCAAAATATCCCTTAAGATTGTCAACACCAGCACCCTATTTGTTTAAAAACATGTTTTTTTGCTGTTCAGACACAGTTTTTGTTGGTAAAAGCAGCAATTTTAAAAGCATTTTATAACTATTTTTTGGCTGGTGCACTGTGGATTTGTGACAGTTTTCCAGAAACAGTGACATAGTCCACTTTATGCACTACAAATAGAATGTTTTTATTTCCTGGTCCTGTCTCCATTTAACTTTAATCAAGTGTGAAATGGAGAAATTTGTCAATGTTATTACAAAAAAAAGTCAGTTTTCTGGCCAAACCAAGAATGTTCTTCCTTTGTATATTGATATGCACTGTGGGGGAGTTTTAGTTTTTGGCTGAATATTGTCTACTGTACATGTTTTTCCTCATAAATGGACAAAACAGAAATCTGTTTCTCAAGCATCTGTTGTGTTGATGGGCCTAAATCTTTTGTTCACTTTCCTTTGTGGTGCAGGAATGTTGGCTGAAATTATAAAGATAAATGTCCTAAAACAAGACAAAATTTAAAAAAATCTATATTCAAAGTTATTATCTGCATATTATAAGACACAACATGTATTTAGCTGTACTATAAAAAGCAGATTGCACTGGTTGTAACACCTAACCTGCACCTGTAGCACATTCACATCCAGCTTACTGAATAAATCAATAAAATGTCTGTATTTGAAACACTTGATAGTCAAAATGTTCCCCTCGAACATTCACTCACCTGCAGTATGATCTAAATAAATAGTTCTCGGGGAAGTGCGTCTTACTGTACATTGATCACGAACACACGACCCCAGGCAGCAATGCACAGAAGAAAAATGGCTTCCTTATTTTCGCTCATCCGAGGCTCTGTGCAGCCCTTAATAGACAGAATCAGAATGTCTGCTCCGGTGTTGCAGGCTTTATGAGACCATTACCGCTTTTTATTGTGTATTCCTGGACTAATGGCTTTCTATACTTCCTCTGATTTACGGCCTGTCAGCTTTGTGGCTGTCCATTAGAACGGGAGGGTTGACATCAAGCCAGAGCTTGAAGTGCCCACTGTTAAAAATGAGGAAGTCATGTCTCACACTCAGACGCCAGACTCCTTTAAAAAAACGCTGCTCCAAAACACACTCAGTCCTGCTCTTTTACCAGCTTGTTTTCACAGGCTCTGCCTCATGTGTGCTTTTATTAGGCTGTTATGTGACAGAAATTACACACGTCTACTGTAGGCAGTTTGAAAGTAAAAGTCTGTCAGATCTATTAACATTACGCATTAGTATAAATTAGCTGAGTTTGATTTTATGGATGTGTAATAAATAGTAGTGGGGAAACTGTTGCCATACCACTTAAACACACCATTAACTATATGTTTATGATTATTTTTGCTGTTATTAAATGGGTGGTATTATGTCAGCACTCTGCTGTATGACTTACTCATTTATTAGTGTTGATATTAGTCATTTTTTCTTTATTAGTGCATTTAGTTTTAGGGGAAAAGTAAACCTCACATATTAATTTATGTCTAAAATATTATTTTTATTTTGCTGGAGCACATCTAGACATTGTCTGCCTGAATCTTTCATTTTATTTCTTGATTTTAGGTCCTCTCTGATTGGATTTGTAAGATAAACATGATGCACATTTGTTTTTTGTTTTTTTATTTTTGAATTTGCAAGAGATAAGGAACATAAGGAACCTTTATTTAAGGTGCTGGATTAAAGGTTTGGTTAGATTTGATTGCATTTTAAAATATTCACTCTGAATGCTAACAGATCATCAGAATCAGGTTTATTACCACGTTCATACAAACATGGAATTTATTTTGATGCATTGGTGCAGAAGTTATAAACACATACACACAAAAAACATAAATCATAGATCATATGATAAATGTGAGATCTTGCAAAATTGCCTGTGACTGCAAGTAAATGGTAAACAATCTCAATATAAAGTTGTTTTTGTTTAAAACGCTGGAATGAAAGGTGGCCTTCAATAGGAATTGCAATATATGTGATCACAATACATCACTGCAATAAACATTAATAGCCTTTCCTCCCTCAAAATGCACAAACAGAAAGGTGCTTATTGAATTATTAGTGTGCTTTAAGACCATAAACTGTAAGTACCAGGGAACTACACACACGACAGTTTAGATATGAATAATAATTCTTCAAGCCACAGAGGTACATCCAGTTTGAAACCACCATTTTTCCTCCACAGATAAATACCGTACTGTTGATTTTACAGGAAGGAGCCTCTATTATTCCTTAGACACTAAATTAAAATAAGGCTAATGCTTTAAAAGCACCTTAAATCAGATTCTAATACTATTTCTAGATCTTTTTTTCCCCCCAGGCCAACATTAAATCACTGAAAATCTATTTCCCATAACTATTTGTATGTTTTATTGAACTTCCTGCCTCTATATCCTGGATTGAGACGATGTTTGTCCCGCTTTTCCTTGAACTTGGTGTCTGTATTGATAAATGCAGCAACAAACAGCAAAGACCTTGGGGATGGTGCCAGCTTACAATAACCCCCAACTCTTCAGTCTTGTGGCGCTGCTCTTGGACCAGTTCAGTCAAGAACCAACTCATAACAGGGTTAGACTTTAATTTGATTCAGCAGGGATGAACAAAAGGGCCAAACATCCTAACAGGCCACAAACATTTATTTTTAATTTATATATATTGTGATAAAAAAAAAATTGTAATCCTCAAAATGTTATAAATGCAATATTGTAATAAAGAAAATACATTTTTATTTTTATGCAGAAAAGGATCAGTAGAACTTTGTAAAAAGATATAAAGAGGGTCTCGTATACGTTTATCTCAATTCTGAAAAGCACAGAATTCCCTGGATTTGATTGGTTGACTTTTTTTCTAGTTTCTTAACTAAATTTTTAACCATTCTTGGCAAAAAGAACAGGATCTGAGTGGCTTTTTCTTCAGTTTTGCTACTAAAGTTTTTTGAATGGAGCTCACAAGTCTGCTTTTATATTTTTAGGCCTCACATTAGTAAAAAATCTGATTCATTCTTGAAATACAGCAAAACAAAATTTCTCCGAGGGCCACAAGCGGGCCGCACTAATGGGTCGAGTTCCAGAAATGCAGCTGTCAGCCAAGAAATCTGAGTTCAGCAGACTAAAAACCCCATGAAGCTTACATGATGTTCATCAGTACCATCAGGTCAGAACAGACCAGAAACTGTGCAACTCCCGTCACTACATTACATGTAAAAACACTCTCAGAGCTGGAGATGAACATGTTGCTGTGGGACATTTCTGTGGAGAATGGCTGTGCGGTGTTGTTACAAGAACAGCTGCAAGACAGGACCACCAGGACTGCAGAACTGAGGGCTGTCATTGTCAGCCCACCCTCCTCAGTACCTACCACACCTCCTTACCCCATCACATGAATCGCAGTCACCACCCTTCACTGCCTCTGCAACAAAAGCCGCTTTGAGGTAGTGCTCTTCTTCTTTGTGCCCTGCAAAACTGCTTGAGACAAAACCAGAGCTTATAATGAAAGGATGTCCATCATGAAAGAACACATACCCTAATTAAAGAACCATAAAAACGATATCCATCCACGATAGCTCGTTATGTAGCAAGAAACTGGTTTTGGTCATCATATTTAAGTAGCTTGACTTTGCTCCTCAAACTGCGTAATGGATTTCATTGATGATGATACACTTGAGCTTTAGGCTGCACCTTTTTACATTCATCGCCCCAAGAAGCCTCTGCGGGGGTTTGAAACTTCAAACGGTTCCTCATGAAAAAGTCAGGAGGTATCAGACATGTGTTCCCCCCTATTCACCCCCTACACCGCTGACTTTCCAACACCAAAGGCCAGAATTGATTTTGTGTGAAGCAGGACCAGCTCTACCCCCAACGGAGATCACCTTGCTTTTCCCAGCCTGCATTTCTTTAACAGCACTAACAATCAGGGAGAAAACTGTCAAATATCTACGGTTAACAAAGTAGATTTCCTAGTGATGCATCAAAGCAGCATCCATGTGTTTTGTATGATTTCCTTTCGATAGGCTCACTTGTTTTTTTTTCTTACTCTAATTCCACATGGATGATCCTTGTGTATGAGCTAATAAAGTGAGGTTTAAGCGTGATTCAGGACAGATTATCTGAGGTAAATGCACTGTTCTGTGACTTAGAAAGCTTTAAAATTGGTCTCACTGTAAATAAAAAATACAATATGAAAGGTCATACAGGAGCTAACAGAGATAAAAATATCAGGTGGCTCTCGTGTACGGAGATCCATTTAAGATCCTCTTTAAATTGAACATTCCTGCTCCTCTGCTTGGGCTCTGTCTGCCAGGACACTGTAATGTGGTAAAGCACAATTTTGGATTTTTATAAAAGATCTTCTTTACAGCTTGTCTTGGAACACAATTAAAACTTTAAAATTGTTGGACAAACCTAATTTAAATTGAACTTTTTAATTGAACTTTTTCTGCTAAAGACAATTTGTCCTTTCATGACATAATACAACATATCTAATAAAAATGGCAGTTTTGTGCTATAAGTGATGTAATTTGATCAAAAACCATTGATAAAAATAAACTAGAGTTAATGCCTAATAAAGCATTCAAAACATTTTCCTCATTACTGCAAGATGTTTTTACACATTAACATGAATTTAAAAGAAAACACTCAACAATTTAACATTTTTTGGGAGCACGGCTTCAGGAGTGTAGTTCCATCTCTAACGAGATGCCTAACTCCATCCTGTTGAAACCATTAACAACAATGTTGGTCTGTATCCTGCACTGGAAGTTCAAAATACCTTTTGAGTCAATACAACCTTATATTGAGACTGACAATTCAACATAAAATATCTTATTTCTTCCATTAATAAAAAAAGAAAAACATTTAATCTTGACGGTGACCACATCCTGTATAATGTGATACTGTATATTAATATTTTCATTGACAAAACAACGGCCCATGCCAGGGGAGGCTAGCACAGCAAAGCTCAGAGAAGCTTCCAATAAAGTCAGCTATCTGACAAGATGAGCGGGTTGTTGCCAGGTTACAAACAAAACACCCCAATGTATTTCTGGCAATCTGGAGATTTCAACCACACCTCTCTCTCGGTGTGTTCCAGCTTTTCAACAGCTTGTCAAATTTTGTACTATAAAAAATAAAATGTATTCTTTGCAAATGTCAGAAGTATGCACTTCCCTGTTTTCCCCCACAAAACAATATGCTATAAAATACATATCATTTAAAATATTTTAGATATGTGGTATGAAATTATATGTGATGTATGGTAGAGTAGGGTATAACGGTGTATGGTATGGTATGATACAGTAGAGCAGTGTATGGTGTATGGTACTGAATGATTGTACAGGGCCAGGTCTGGTATAGGAAGGTGTAGTAAGGAAAGGGAAGGGTTTTGTTGAAAATGGTAGGGTGGAGTAGGTTATGGTATATTAGGGTATGGTAATAGGGCACAATACGGTATGGTACCATATGGTAGGGTAGGACAGGGTAAGGCAGAGCAAAGGATGGTATGACTTATGGTGTGGTAAGGGCAGAGTATGGAATGGTAGGATATGGTATGTAGTGGAGAAGGGAAAGACATGGTGTATGATATGGTGCTTTATAATTGAGTATGATATGGTACTTTATGGTAGAATATGGCAGGGTAGGGTAGAGTATGGTACATTATGGTAGGGAATGCTATTATGGGTACACTACATGATAGGACATAATCAGAATTTGCTGGTGCTGCTGGGAGGCAGTAGCTCAGTAGGTTGAGGTGTTGGTCTTGCAGGTGGAGGGTTGCAGGTTCAAATGCCACTCTGGCTGAGTCACTTTGTTATTGTGTCCTTGGGAAATACACTTAGTCCACATTGCCTGCTGGTGATGTCAGAGGGTCTGGTGCCACCACTGTGTCTGGTCGCTTCACCTCTGTAGCTTCCATCAGCATCGGAATGACTGATGTGAAGTGTTTTGTAGTCCATAACTTCGAAAAAGCGCTATACAATTGTGAGACATACGTTTACATTCTCGTCTCCACATATATACCTGTTGTTGAGGAACAACCTGTCACCATAACAAAATAAACTATGCAGAGGTGCTTGAGGCCACTTAGACATACATTTAAATCAAATCGAGATTACACCAATACCACAATGAAGTGTCTAATGAAACACAAGCGTTATAGAGAATGTCATCCCTACTTGGACAGTGAGGGGCTTCTTCAGTAGTCGTGATCTGGACCTGTGGTGATCTGAAAAAGTTAATTAAGAAAGAAACTTTCAGGGCAGAAGACAGGGTGTTCTTAAGGACTGAACAAAGACGGCCTAAAGTTCAGTAAAGAGAGCAAAGGAGAGTACATAAACAAATCTAGAGTGGAAGCTCCAGCAGGACAATTTGGAATTAGTGGTTGTAGATGGAAAAAGTTTACATTCTTCTCCTTGTAGTTACCACACTGTTCTTTTATTCTTTTACTTTTATAGCCAATATTTGGACTGGTTTTAACTCAATAATATGCTTCTGATAAAACAAAACATTAGACAGCATGGTACAAATGTTCTCTGCTATGCAGATGATCCCAAGCTTTCCTTGCCAATAATTTAAATCATTAGGAATTTGAGTGTGGCCTCTTACTTACACTGGGATAAATGACTTCGACCTCCAGTTCAACTGTAAAGACCCTCTGAGCTATTTGTGAACAGGATAGGTCATTTATCTTACTCATAAGACAAGTTTCATAAACCTCTTGACCAACATACTAGGAATATCCCAAGATGAAACAGAAGGAGGCCAATGATTGTTACTTCTAGGCTGGACTATTGTAATTCTCTTAGCGTTGAAGATCATGTTTCTTCAAATTTAGCTTGTCTGTGTTGGTTACCTATAAAAATTCAAAACAGAATCCCTATAAAGCTTTTAATAACCAAGCTCCGTCCTATTTAGTGACTTGAAGTACAGGGTCAACCTCTGTTCTCATGGAACCATCTCCAAGTATTGGTCTATTTTAGTAAAGAAAAACCTCAACATACTGAATTTGTTGCGCTGAGTTGAACTTTAGACAATCTGACTGATTTAGGTTCCCTTTCCTCATATTTGAATCTAATTGCATTGAGATGTGGTTATATTTGAATTAAATTTGACTGTACCTAATTGTAATGAATCAGATTTAAATATGCATGGAATTAGATTTAAATTGGATCTGTTCACTTTTTATCTATAAATGTGGTCACCAGTTGGCTCTAGCTTTTCATGTCTACCATCTTCACCACCTCTGCTTGTTTTATGTACTGTAAAACATTTAAGCTTTCTGAGACTGTACGCTGCAGATTTTCTTGCAATAGGTCTTTTAACAATAAAAAAAATACCATTTAATTAAAAAAAACAAGGTCAAAATCAGCATTTTTTGTTCTTTTTTTAACACAACAGCTATATACATTGAGCAGGTCTCCATACTGAAAGAAAGTGTCATTTGTTGACTTCCTGTAACAGATGCTGGTGCTCATCTCGGGGAAGTGCAATGTCCTGGATCTGGTGGCACTGCCATATAACTGCTGTATAAATAGATTCCTGTGACAGCGCCATTCATCTCCAGACATAAACACATCAACATTAAAAGACAGCTCACCAAGACCTCTGCGCTTGTTAGGGCAAGATCAGCAGTCCAGATGCCTAAGATGTAAACTTGTGAAGGGAAGATTAATTTATCTTTCATCCCTGCCTTTGACAGTAGTTATAAATCTGATTTAGCTGTTGAGCGGGGGGCCATGAAGAAGGGCAGTTGGACATTAAGATTTCAAAGAGTGATATCAAGGGGACTAACTCGTGACACCCGGCCTGCTACAAAGAGGTCAAAAGTTCTTTGGGGATGTGTTGTGTGTGTGGAGAAAAAAAAAAAACCCTCCTCTCCTTATCTCGTCTTTGTGTTATTTTCAAAAAGGTGGCGATCATGTGAGGTGGCTCGGACAAGCAGCGGGCACAGTGTGTCAAAGGAGCTATTTAGTGGTGGATCGATGGGAACAGGAGATATGAGGTGGTCACATCCTGTGACCATCTGCATGGGAGTCATGCTAGTTATTCAGATCGCACACAGATGCTCGCACTGACACGCCGTGCAGATATTTGGAGGCGTGACAAAAAGCCTAATGCCACAGTTCACGGAACGTCAAGTGGATTCTGACAGGCCCTTGGTTTCTAAAGGATTGTCAATTTGCTGCTTGGCTTTAAAATACTCTTTTTCGGAACCAGCTTTATCCTTTTGAGAACTTAATACATTATAGTCAGGGTTTTTTTTTTGCGTTGGTAAAACTTTATCCTCTTTAGTTTGTCAGATTTTAAACCATCAGCAGGTATACTTTTTTGTCGACATTAATTTCTCCCTCCCCCCATCAGAGGGTTAAGAAACCTTCTCTTACATGACATGCTACTTTAAGATACCTACAGCAGGGATAAAATGCCACAACACATTAAAGATCTAAATGACCTGATCGCAGCAGTGTGTAGGTGTAGTGTGGGTGGGAGGGAGGGGTGACAGATGATGATAAATCTGTTCCTTTGAAGGCGCTTTGTTTTCAAGACGTCTGTTGCTTTCACTCAAATGGAACCACATTCTTTGTGTTGCAAACAAGATGGTTTTGCTGCAGGAATAAACCGTCTTCAGGGGTGGGTGTTGTTATTGCTCCTGTAGAGGCCAGTGGGATGAGTAAGAGAGGATTTCAACAGCCTAAAACACAAAACGTTATTGGATATTTTATTTTATTGTTAAAATATTCATGTATTTTACAGGAAATTTTAACTTGCAATATGTATTCTTCAGTCTTTGCATAAGCATACATTTGAGCTACTTATATTTTACATAAAACATATTTTTTATTCAATCAAATTCTTTACCGCTACTACATTCTGAGCACAAAGCTATGATTATTGTATCTAAATAAAAACAATGACCAATAAGCAAACAGACAAAAAACGTTTGTCCTTTTCTTACAGTTTAGGCAGATAGAACGGTGGGTCTGAGTGCCTTAGCATATCAGAACAGATTTTACTTTTGTTGCGTTATTCGATTTATTAAACCTGTGGCACAAGAGACCGTCCACTTAGGCAGCAGAGTGGACAGGCAGAAGGAAACGAGACGGGTCCAAAAAAAAGGGAGACAGGAGACAACACAAGCAGGGTAAAACGTTACATTTAATCCAGAACATATGAAAAGAGACAATAAAATAGAAATTCGATAAATACACAAACTTGAAAGAGTATGTACAGTATACATGATATTTGCTATACCATCAGCTGTGTGCACAGCAAAAAATTGGCTACTATGTGAGTCCTGTGTTTTCTGTGCCTAAATCTATACGTGCATGTACTATGTACTGTATAGGTCTGTGTGTATACATCTTATTCTGTGGCTGTGAATGTAAGGATGCTAAATTAAAAAATAAACTTTAACTAGTTAGCCCTTGCAAAGTAGTTAGCTCAATGGTGCCCTTTTAGCAACTTTCTTTCTTTCTTTAGCTAGTTTTTTCTTTCAGACAAAAAGTGGCAAATTTAGTGTTATTGAAGATTATCATTTTTGCTGTTCTCTAAGCTGCTGGCCTCTTCCCCGTCCCAAAGCACTCACAGGCAGCCCAGTCCTCATGCAGCAGGCCCGTCCTCCGAGCTCCAGTCAGCGCAGGAGGGTTGAAATTGTGACATTAAACGCAAAAATCAACAAGAGAAACTTTGTTTGTACTTCTGGACATATTTACAGTGTGTTTTAGTCACTTTGTGTCTATCCTAAATTATTTTTCTCTTCTGCAGCATCCATTGAAGTTACTTATGATGACATCATTTAGCTACTTTGAGGGCAGCCAGTTGCTACTCATCTTACTGATGAGTCTGCATCACTAAGCTAGTTAGTCCTTATAAGAAAATGTTTGTGTTTTTCTTGTGAACAAAGTTTTGTCTAGAGAACAGAAAATGTAAAATACTATAATTATACTCTAGTGTTAGCTGAGTGTAACCACTTGTTGTGGAACTAAGCTCATTTCTAATAACTTACTAACTCCTAGCAGTGGTCTGCTCTTCTGCTTTGTTCATACGATAAAGGTAAGTAAGTCATAACAAACCGCTGACTTAAGAGAACCTAATTACGCTAATGATGGCATCTTCTACTCCACTGGTGCGTTTTTCCCAGAGCTGTGACACGAAGGACAGCGAGAATTTTGACATGTCAGAGTGTGCAGGGCCAGAAACAGGATTAATGGCCGCCCGCCTGCATCCAAGGTCCTTCGGCAGTAATTGCAAGCAGAATCTGACTCTATGATCTCAGCAGTGGTATGCAGCATGCCAAAACAGCCTGCCTTTGACAGATTGCCTTCCTGCAGTAATAACTTAAGCACGTTCTTTCTCTCAAATTAGACGTTCCCCACCTCCCACGCCACAAAACAGGAGCAATCTTTGCATCCCGACTGAATATTTCTTTTGAGCAAGTTGTTAAAGAATGAAATATTAATGTATTTTAGATTATTGAAATGTTTCTTTTTGAATCTGACCTTAAAGGTGTTTTAAAGCCTTCAGGTTTGTGCAGAAAAAAAAATCCCACTAGTTTCTTTCTCTCATTCTCTCAGTTGATAGTTTGTGTCCAGCCTCGAGACAGAGGGACTCCTATGAGCCGCTCTGTGGTGGGTTGTGTTCTCTGGAGCAGTTAAAAGCCTGGCAGCTCCACCTCATGACTGTCCAAACACAGTCGACTCTAGGCATCCACATCAAACACAGCTCTCTACGAAGCCCATTGGAAAGTTAACCACAGGGTGCTGAGCTTATTTATTTTCCACACATAAAAAAAAAGGTGCCTGGCTTCAGATTCTTTCAATTTTTATTTTTATTTTTTCAAGGCAACGTTTTCTCATTAGTGTTTGTAATGGATGGGACAAAGCTGCGTTTGAAGAGCAGCCTTCGCGCCGCGCCCGGTTCTGCGGATCAGCTCAAAAGCAACATTCAGAAAGTGTAACTAGAAAAGACAACTTAATGAAAGATTCTTTCAGCCCTCTCCACGGCGGCACACAAAACGGACGTGTCACGGCAAAATGAACTTTCTCGGCTGCTTCGGAGCGAGCACACGCTGGAATTGCTAATTCATCCTGCCTTGGGATTCTTTGACATTGACGTTTGAGAGTAGATGCTAGATGCTATGTCAAAATGTAAATAAACTCCAGAGGAGCTTTGGCTCAGTGTGGGAGGAAATTTATAGTTTTGGCATTTACTCTGCAGTCATCATTCATCCCCCTGTCGAGAGCTGAGGCCTTGATCAGCAGAGCCTCCGTTGGCCCTTACATGACCCTGTAGCCTATCTGACCAGCTGTGGTTCAGATGCCCCAGTCTCACATGTTCACATTTTTGTCAAAAAAGAAAAAAAAAGAGACTTATTAACCCCTTCTCTGCTGTAGTCAGGAAATCCTTTAGGGATTTAGAAGAATCTGTTCTGTCTTTTTGGCCTCAATGCAAAAACAAATCTGTGCATGTGGCTGGGTATTAAATAAAAGTAACCGAACAGTAGATTATTTTCCCTGAAAATCAACAAAATGTTTGCATTATTTCACACGATGCAAAGCTACACAAAATCAGCGTCAAGCTCATAAACACGTCCCCTTTCTCACAACCTCATAAAACAAATGGTTTTGCTTGCAGACTGTCTGCCACAACACATAACTGACAGGAGGGAGAGCTGGAGTTTTCCCCGTTCAGCTGAGAGAACAAAGCCTCTCAGTGTTTTTCCTCCTTTTAACAGGTGAGTGCTCCAGCTATTAATTTGTGCAGGGCCACCTGCTTTAATTGGTCTTAATCTGGAGTGAGTGGCTTTGATCTCTCTGACAGTTTGACTGCATTAGCACGAGTGTAGAGGCTAATCCTGTGCGTAGCTTGTTCTTTTTTCTCAGCCAGGGGCCTGTCCAATGATAATATGTCAGCTGAGGGATAAGCCCTCATCAAACAACCAGGTCTAAGCTGCTGGAAAACTGGGGGGCTTGAAGGCCCACCGTCATGCTGCGTTTGGAACAAATATAGAGACGTAAAACACCTCGGCGTTGCAGGTTTTGTGTTGTTTGGGCTTGTTTTTGTGTTTCGGTGCTTTATGTCCTGTGACCCCACACTTCTTGCTTCAGGATTAACACCATTACATCGCCTAAGCTCGAGGGAGGACTGCACTCTACAATGAACCTTTTATTTCCACCATCCGACCGCCGATCACACACACACACACACACACACACACACACACACACACACACACACACACACACACACACACACACACACACACACACACACACACACACACACACACACACACACACTGCGTGCATGATCCACATGTCCAAATAGTAGCTTTATCTGTCTTCTGCCATTTTTATTAGGAAGTAACAAGCATGGGAAGTGTTAGTTCTGAACTCGATTTGAACCCTCGTGGATTATGATAACCATCTCGCAGTGAACAGTGTCTGCTTTCAGCAGATGGATAAAAAGAAAGTGTTTGAAATGAAGACAGCAGCCACATTTATGATTTTCCCAGTGATTAAATCTATCATGGTGATGTTACTTATCACGACCGGCATGTCTTCACTTCAGTGGATCTTCTGTTTTTCTGATTTGTCTTGGAGAAACATTAAATTAACTTAAATACTTAAAATATTTCTTCATGTGAGAAATGATGCTTGTCTGATCTCCTGAGTTCTCATGAGTTAGTTTATTATCAGTTTTAGGGAGAAGTTGGTGATCAGAAAAACTAAGTTGTGACTGATGGGAGAAACTAAATCTACAAACAGGCAAATATTTTTTATATGTGTCTAAAATCATTGCACACATCGGGAACTCATCTCAATCTTTTCTTAGATGCTTCTTAATTTGATTTCTTGGAGTCAAAAGTGCTTTGGGAGGAGTCCTAATCGTAAATAAAACGAGGGAAAATTGCAAACAACCTAAAACTTATTGAGACATTTTGTGGCCAAATTCTGAGAAATAAAATTGGCACAAATGTCATGCAGTTAGAATAAAAATTTGTACATTTTCATGTTCTTTTTGTGTCAGTCACAGCCCAGTGAGCAACAGGCCTCAACTTTTTATCTTTTCTTTCTTTCTTTCTTTCTTTCTTTTTTTTAAAAGTTGCACATGATTAACTTAACAAAAGTGTTTTCTAAAGTAGCAACTTTTAATATCTTGTGGGAAGTGATTTATCTTATGATCACTTCAAAAGTTCAGACACAACTTTAAGAGACTTTTTAAAACAAGTGAAATTTAAAAATGTACTCTTTATAAACAAAAACTACAGATTGTCTCATCTGCTTTAAGTTGGAATCCCAGGTGAACATTTGATAAATCCTCCTTTATTGTACAAAGATACTGAGTGCATCAGAGCCGCTTTTGGAAGGTGACTTGTTACTGTTGGACACGAGGTAATGATTATTAAAATGTGTCTGCTCTGACCAGCTGGTAGTTCCAGCCTCTGAGCCAGAAAGTGACTAAGTCCACAGAGAAGCCTGTGGCACAGCTGAGTTTGTCTTGTAAAAATGCAGCTGTCCAAGACATGACAGCTACAGCATTAGCGGGGCCATTAAGAGGTGTAGAACATTTCCAGGGAAACCATTTGAAAAATGACAACCCCCGGCACTGCTGAGATATTAATTATACACACAGCACCAATGGAAAGTAGGCAAAAACAGTAGGATCGACAAAGGATACTTTGTTTTCTCACAAGATGCCTTGTTTGTGCATTCGGTTAGCAAAAGACACAGGAAGGAATGGGAGAAGCTCTTAATTCTCACTGCTGTCAGACGCAAACGGTCCTGAAACACACATGACTGCAGTGATGATTAATATCTACACGCCTGCTTTCTCAAACTGGGTGATTCAGAGTGAGACCTCCTGTTTAGAGCAGCTTTAAAAGTATTTAATGGAACAAAACAGCTTTCAAGATTAAGAGCTGCTAACAACTTTATTATAAGGATATAAGAATTTAAGCTCTAGCAGTTTGAAAGTCTCTTTTTTGGACAACAAAACTTTTATGAAGTTTAAAAAGAAGCTGAACAGTGCTGCTGTGTGGTAGAAAATCCAGCAAACAGAGTCCTAATGTGATGCAGATATAAACTCAAATATTCAAATGAAAGTTTTTATCTTTGTATTTATTATTTTCTTCCTGAAGAATCAAAGAGCAAGCACCATAGCATCATAACACTGATGTAAGTGGTTGAATTTGAGCTAAATGTCACGTTTCTGGGTCAAACACATCTTTTTATAGTTGATACTAGGGGTGTGTATTGGCAAGAATCTGGTGATACGATATGTATCGCGATACAGGACAGACAATACGATATATTGCAATATATTGCTATATAATGCAATACTATGAGTAAAAGACCATATATTATGATTTTAAAAAAATCATTTGATAGTAGAAAAACTGTCACAGTATTCTAAAAATATTTTCATACATAACACATCCAGTTTTATTACTAGATCTAGTTGATCCACTGGAACGAAGAAGGTGAAAACGGCCACCAACTAGCGGTCATACTTTTAATTTTACTACAAAAATTACTGTCATCATTAATGGTTCCATTACATTTTTTAAAAATAAAATTAAAATTGATAATTTGTTTTGAATTTTGATACAGCAAAATATCGCGATACGGATATCACAATATCGATTTAACATTGTGACAGAAAATATTGCGATATATTGTAGTATCGATATTTTCTTACACCCCTAGTTGATACTATTACACATTATGTTTTAAATGCAGTAAAATTACACACCACAAATAGCAAAGATGAAAACAGAAATATTTCATCCCCAGAAAACTCTTGTAATGCTGGGCTTACACCTAACGATTTTCACGGTCGCAGACTAAAGACTGGCAGTCTTTAGGAATCTTACCGGAGTCTCTGCGCGCTCCCGTCGTCGCGGTCGTTAGATGTAAGGGGATAATCTGCAGTCGGCGACCCGATTTATGCCAGTCTTTCTCCAGTCTTTCATATCCAACCTGCTAGATATTTTTTGTAGTCGGAGCGTAGTCGGAGTGACGTACAACAAGCAAAAACCAATAGGATTCGTTCTCACTGCAGAACCAGGAAGCCCTGTCGGTCATAACCCAACAAAACAAGACCTTGCTGTCCCGTTTATGCAGCCAAATCGTTCCCATATTCTCTGACGCTTTCTCTTCTTTTTCTTTTCACTACAAACGACTGCAGTGGCAAAAGCTAAAGTAGCTAAAAGCTGCTTCTCCTCCATTTTTAACGTCTGCAGAGTGTAATAACTTGGGAACTGGACTTACCTGTTATTATATCCATAACAGCAGATGACCGAGAGCCAACATTCATCTTGGGAAACTTTATTGACAACGCAAAACCCGGACATTCTCCGTCACAACAGGAAAAACTCGGATAATAAAATCACCACTAGATGGCGCTGTGTAACCACAAATAAAATAGAATTGCCCAGCAGAACAGTTATACTCTCTTTCAACTATCAACATAATATAGTATCACTATATCACACAGAGCATGATGGGAGGAATTTTGCGGGAATGAAATCCTGACATAATCTAGTTGCAGTCTTGTAATTAGTGTTCCTACAAGATTCAGTCTTTATAAAATCTTTAGTCTGAGACTAGTCGACTGTTAACCCGAGTCTTTAGATGTGAGCTGATAATCTTTTAGAGTCTTTTCAAAATCTTGTCAAAGTCTTTAGGTGTAAGCCCAGCATAAGTCATAAACTCTCTTACAAAATGCAGTTTTTTTTACCCGATGAAAAGTTTCTTAAATAAAAAACAATTTGAATCGAGTTTCAGGATAAATAACTTTTATGCTATTTTACTATTCTGACCAATTAGAAATATCAAAATAGAAAAAATACATTTATTCTAAGATTAAGAGACAAAAATATGACGTTTGTCTTTGTCTGCCTTTTATGGCAGGAGAAGGTGGTAGAAGCATATATAACATATATACTGCTGCATGAATTAGTAGTAAATTAACTTTCATTTTTAGTACATAAATAAGTAGCTTTGATTAGTTTTAAGGAATTGGACTCAAATAGACATTTTAACAATAATAATTTAATATCTGAGAAGTCAAATTGTCATTCAATAAAAAAATTTTTAGAATTTCAAAAATGGGAACAAACATCAGTAGGTTGCACCTGAATTCATTCTGAGGCGTGTTACTAGACTACATGCCCCCCACTGTCCTAACATTGTGTAATACTGTTTCATGTTAACAGCTGATAAAGTGGAGGGCACAATTTCAGAGCTACTTTAGTCTCTATTTTGCTAAAAAGTTAAACATGAAAGCCAGGAGTGAGGTGATATTTTCTTTTGCATGGGACAAGATTTAAAAAAGCTTTTTCATTAAAGAAAAAAAACAACAATTGGACCATGAACATATTGGATATTTTCATCCCTTTATGTGGAAAACAGTTTCATAATGACTAAATCTGCCTGTAGCATTAATTGGGGATTAATTTGCCATGTTTTCAGTGAGTTGAAGGCATTAACTCGGATCCAACAAGGTGCCTCCTAATTAAAACCGCAAATCCACGAGTGTGTTATAATTCCCATAAGAATGTAGTTCATTAATTGGTCATAACTAAACCCTGAGTGGAGCTGATTACGGCGATGGCAGCGAGCCTGGTCAGAGCGGTTTAAATTCTAAACCCATTGCATGTTCTGGAGCCGTTTCTGTCTCCTCCTCAAGGGACTGAAAGGAACTGATGATGGCCACATAATATCTATTCGTAGAGCCTCATAAATAAAGAGCTGCCCCGAGTGCAAACTATGTTTATTATAGCTGCCTGAAACTCCGTGCCAGCCCTTGGAGTTACTTATGCAGATAAATGCAGCTCCATTCATCATCACTTCTATTCATAAATAGCCAATAACTCATCGCTCCCCATATGGAAGATTAGACCTTGGAAATGTGACTTAAGCACAGGAAGGATTCAGTTCATGGAAAACATGAGTGATCGCACACAGAGCCATCTCCCCTTTACTCATTATATCTTATTCGACATGTCATTTCCCTGCTTAGCTATCATCTACGAGGCCCATAAAGAACCAGAAGCGTCTCTGTGGTATGCTGACTGGGACCAGATGAGGGTTTTTTTTTTTTTTTTTGGTCTTAGTGTAATGTGCTGGTTTGGAGAGAGAAGGCCACAGAGGTGCATGGACTGATGAGAAGGGATGATATATGTAGCGCCAGTGTCCCAGCTCTCCTCTGGCCTGTTGTCATTAATCACGGCCATTAGGCTCCCCCTTCCACTGTTCGGCTTGTCTGCGCCGAGCCATCACAGCCTCTCTTTTGTCTCGTAAAGGAAAAGGCTGTATACTTTCACCTCCCAGTGCAAAAAAAAAAGCGGTGCTAAAAGAGAACGTTTGGATTTATCTCAGGAATTAATTTAACGCGTCTCATAATTTAGGTGTTTTGTTTCCCTGCAGCAGGGCGGGGTTAATTCTAAGGATATCTTTTGGGGAGAGTTCGTGTTTTATCTTGGAAATGAGTGGAACTGTTTAAATCTAAGCACTCGCATTATCATCCTGTCGTCACCGAGAGCTAATCAGCAGTCGGAGTGGCTCCAGTCTTCACATCGTTAAGTTACCCCCCCCCCCCCCCCCCCCCCCCCCCCCCCCCC
>SSNR01000049.1:2377136-2430150 GCA_006937965.1 Callopanchax toddi | reverse complement strand
CCCCCCCCCCCCCCCCCCCCGCCATACTCCATGTCATCAAACCCAAGAGGTCTGATATGATAATATGTGTGAACTGAAATGTGAAAGCAATTCATATCACTTTTCCAAGGGCTTTGAATGTTTGATTTGCATAACTAGAGAAAATGATATTAGATGGGCATATTGATTTAATTTCATCCTGGAGCACTGTTAATTATGGTATCATAAAAGTGTCATCTCTTTATTATCAGGTTCTCAATAGGAGCTGATGGCTGATGTTGGCAAAGTACTCGGATAGCGATGAGAAGGCTATCATCATGACATTGTTTGGGATAATTTTATATTATGAGACTGGGTCACGATATGGCAGAGATATATTTTTATTATTATTATCATTATCTTTTGATAAAACGGCTGTGGTTTTAAAAGATTAGCTGGCTCTGTTCTTCCTTTGGTCTTTGATAACGCATTAATACAGAATGTTAAAGGGATTTGGCCATTTTTACGTGTATTTTTGTAAATGATTACTATCTTGTCCATTGTAGATTGTGTTCTTTATACTTTTTTGGGGGATAATTATCTTTTATGTGCTTCAGGACTGATGAGCTAAAGGCTAGCATGGTGCCGGCTCAACCAAAGTGAATTGCTTCCTTCTTAAAACTGCTCCAATCTCCAAAATCGCAGTTATTTAAGCAAACTTTACTTTAAATCCTTACAGTCCCATCAATTTGACATGTCAAGATTTTTCATCAGAGTAAATCTCAGTAGCACCAGCAAAATGTATCACTTCCTGTACAGGAATTCCTTATTTCTGCTGAGAAACACTGATGACAGTTTAAATTATAACAACATGTGCATAAATTGCTGTAAAAATGAGCATATTGGTGTTTTAAAGTTGAAGCTGGGCTTATTTGTACAGTACTGACAAGCTAAAAATGGCTTTTCCAACTCTAAATTGATGCCGTCCTAAAATCGTTTCAGTTCATTTTAATGCAAAATCAATAGAGATGTCAAGTTTTACACATATGCTGCATAAACCACTATGACAGTGTAGAAGTTGGAGTCATTGGATTGCAGTAATGAGTTTTGCCTGTTGTAGCTATTTGCACATCAGTCCTGAAGAAAAAAACATAACCAAAAAAATTATCTTTTTTTTTTTTACTTTTATGCAGAGATACCCCTCAAAATGGGCAAAAAAATCCCTTCCAACCATTTTTTAAAAACCAATTTAACAATGCTTTATATTTAACATGATATATCCAGAATGGAGTAACTTCTTCTTTTTAAGTTAATGAGTAACATCTGGCTTGTAAAGTTGCATGTTAAATCATAAAAACTGCAGTTTTTTTTCTTAAAGATTACGGTGACTCTTTGACTCTACGGATGCAAAAGCATCCCCATTGTTTTTACTTCCAGCTCAATTCAGATCTTTACAAATTGATTGTCTGAGTGTAATTTATCTAAATGAACAGTGATCATTATTCCAGATCTACCTCATTCTTAATGCTGCAGCGCTATTGAGCAGATATCTCTTTAAACACAGCAAATAGGTGGTCTGGGCTGAAGGAAGGCTGAGTACATTCATTATTCCCTCCATCCTTTTTTTTCTCTCCCCAGGAACACAAAGCAGTGCATAATGTGCAATCTGATAAGTGTTCTCTTGCGTGCGCCAGGACAGCCCACACCCCTTTCATTGTCCCATACATCACCGGCCGGCTCAGCTGCGCTCTGCGAGGGGAGAACTCTGGGATTGGTGCGGCTGAAGTTGATGAATAGGCCTGCAAGGGTGAGAAACTCCAGGGCCAAGCTGTAGGTCCGTCCCCATGGCATGTGATGCTGATTGGCTTTGTCCTGTGCGGCCGCTCTGTAGAAGCGGACATTAAGATTAAGTGATGCTGTCGTGTAGAGGAGCAGCGCACTGCATCATCCTGGGGAAGAGACAGCTGCGGTGGTTAATCCTTCATCACCAAGGGAGCGCTGCCAGAGCAGAGATATACAGCCAAAGATAACCCTCCATAACTTCTGCTAAAGATCAGAAACTTTGAGTTTGCATCCATCTGTCCTCAATTCTCACTTTAAAAAATGAGAAACGAGCGAGGGGAGACCCCGGGAAACAAATACAAGTGACATTGAGATGAGGGGAATATTTTAATGGGAGGTAATCTCTTTAACTAACAGCAGGTCACCACTTACCAGTCAGTAACTACAGCTTCCGGTGTGGAGGGAGAAGAAACGAGGGCAAACAAACAGAAACCCATTTGCACAGCTTCTGCAATCGCTCTCATGTCAGCGGCTAACGGACAGAGGTGTACTTTATCACACATGCTGCGTTGAGGGAATTCCCAGCAGATTGGAAATCTAGTTTAAACAGACACACAGAAAACCCAGCCACACAAAGCAGAGCTAAAATGCTCTAGTATTTATGTGGCACGTCGTCAGCATATTTTAGATTGCTGGGTTTGCATGTTTGTTGTTGCTTTGATGTAGCTGTCATGATGTGATGGATGAATATCATCATGTAAAAAGTAAAACGAGAGCTCCGCGATCCGAGAGAAAGCCAACAGTTATTGTCCAGGATGACCTGAAAAGACATTACGGCGGGATCAATCTCCCCCGATCCATTTCACCCTCTCCTCCATGTCCAACGCAGCTCTAGCCGAACACTCTTGTTTCCTACCATTCGAGCTCTCGCTTTTCTGAATATGGTAATTTCCTCCAGAAAGCCTCCGAGATCCTGTAGGATGATGTATTTGGTGTGGCGGAGGCAAACCTACAGAGAGCACGCGTGACAGTGACATATTAGTTACAGTGTCTCCTGGAATCTGATAGCTTCAAATTTGCCACCTTGTTAAGTTTTGATTTATGTGATACCATTTCACTGAAGTAATTGGGCTGGCCTGTTGTAGAAAATAATCAGCTTTACCACAGAACAAATGCTGGGCCATGCTAATGAGGCAGCCTGTACGCTGAACTGATGCTGCCGACTGACAGTTATTAATGATTGTTATGATGTTCAGACGAGTCGAGGACTGAGTTTGGTTGGGGAAAAGAGCAACTTTTAAAAAAAACAGCATATTGGGAAGTGTTAATGAAGTAATAGACTGGTAGGAAAACGATCATTTGCATTATCAAGGCAATGTGTAATTACCCAGCAGCCACCCTGGCTGGCTGGCTGCTCGGTAGGTTGACTGGAGGGGGGAGAGCCGAACAACCTGCTTGGTAATGGATAGATCTCTGCTGGCACAGGGGGTAAAATGCACACGGCAGTGACAGAGGTGTACAGATTGATGAATTAATTGGTTCTTTCTTGGGACATGAGGGGAACCGCTGTGGCATATGCTCGCCTTGTTACTTTGGAAAGTCTACTGACCCTGAAAGTGAAGTCATCCCTCACAGGGAGCTGTGGCTCTTTTTTATCGCTCCCTTCTTTGACGAGTTGGAACGTCTAAATGTGGTCAGCAGCAAATTCTGTAGCCCCGTTTTCACAGTTGTTTTGTGAAAAATATTCCGAAACTATGTAGAATTTTTTTTATCCAATGAGACTACATCAGTGCAGTGACTTAACATTATTAAATGTCTTTTTTTAAATAGTTTTACATTATATTTTTACAGATCTTAGAAAAATAATATATTTTTCCATTATTGTCGTTAAGACATAACTCCACCCTTCATGGTGCTCAGGCTTAGACCCAGCTTCATGCTCCTCATCCACCTGCCATTGTAAGAGTTAGTTCCTCCCTCAACTTCCTCTATGGTTTTCCTTCCTGCCTTTAGCCATTGATTTATTTTTTATATCCCATGCCAGCATCCCTTCTGTTTCATGCACTCCCCAAGCTTTAGGCAAAATATTTAAAAAGTTTATAGAAATGTAAAAACAAAAGTATTTAAAACGGTTTAATCCTTAAAGCTGCTCTAAGTAATTTGAAAAACAAATTGGCTTAAAACATTTTTTTCATGCCTCTTAACAACGTTCTAACATAGTATGAATATATTGTGGCCATAAAAAAAAAAGAAAGACATTAATAAAGTGGTTCGCTCACATTTGTCTGTAAACCTCAGCCAATCGTGCGTTTTCTGTTTCGCTGAAGCGCCTCACCTCTGCACTGCTTGGATCCTCCATTAATGCATGCTGGCACATTTTTCAGCAGAACATCCTGGAAGTGAGAGAAGGACAGAAACAGCCGGCTGTTAGCGCTTCAGTTTTAGGAAAAAATACCAAAGTCCCAAAAAGAAAAACACTTTTTCAGCTAGCATAAAAAACTAATTTGGACGTAGAAAGAGGGAAAAACCAGGGTGAACATTAGCATAGCGTTTCAACAACTGGTGTTTTACTCTCTTTTGCTAATGTGGCAATGCATGGGGAGGGGGGGTACGGCATAGGGATTATTGTTGATGGGAGGGGTGAGAGTTCCCGGACTGTGCTTGGGTGAGCTAGCTAGCTATACCTAGCTTGTTTGCAGATTACGAGAGCAGCTTTAATTGCTGAGCTGATCGTTTTTTAAAACCCTTACACCACTTAATGTAAAAATCCCCTTAAATTATTGAATTTTGATTAGCTTTTTTTCTGTGATGCAAGCTTGAGGATTGAGGAACTGTTATTAACTTTGCCCTAAAACCATGAGACATTTAAAAGAATTACTAGGTCTGTGCTAACTTAATCAATATCATGCTGCTGATTAATAATTCTGACTTTAGTGGTGGCTGCTAAAGAGGATTTCATTAAGACGAAGGTCAATATGAATTTATGAGGTCTAAGATTGATTGTTCATCCAGTGGTTGGTCCAATGTTTGTTTTATACAAAACATCATTGGATGGTCTATAATATTCCACACATTAAGTTAAAGCTTGACAATATTTTTTTTTCCAAGTTTTGCCTTTTTTCCCCCATCGTAGCAAATTCACCATCCAGTATAACCTGCAACACTACAGGTGATGGGACAGGATTTTAAGTATTGCATCATAGATGATTTACATTAGAGATTTGTGATCTTTTAGTCATTAAAGGCTTCAAAACCTTCAATATAATAGCTGGATCTAAACCAAACACATACATGGTGGATCAAAGACTTTCATGAATGACATCACCTTCCTCTGATGACTCAAAACGCTTTTGTTCACCTGCAGCTGCTTGCAGAGATCGACACGTAGTTGCTGTTTAATCACAGCGCTGTAACACACCATTGTTAAACCTCTAAAACGCTCCTACTTTGCTATGACTCCTGTTGAGTGAGGTGAAAAGTTCTCACAGCTGCTCACTGTCACTGTGGTCTTACTTCAGCAAGTGCCCATTGGTTTCGACTGTGACCCCCCTAACACACACTCATCTCCCATCTTTGGGACCGCATGCATCAGTAGGCCTCCTCAGCCCCCAGAGAGTCCCAGGCCCATCAGCACAAATTAAACTGGAAGCTCTGGTAAAGGCGCTGCTTTCGGTGCCACTGAGCATTACACTGACAAATGCTGAGGATCTTTGTCAGCTATTATTTCAATACATGAGTGTGTGGTGCCTTGTCCATCTCTGTTTCTTTGAAGCTCACATATCCTCCTCCTGCTTCTTGAAGCTATTCTCCTTTGAAGTATGAGGGCAGTCTCTTGGATATTAATGGTTTAATCTTTTCATTATTGTCTTTTATTGAAGGTGCTTTATCCCCTAAGGCTGCCGTCCTGTGTAAGTTTGACAAAAGACAGTTTTTATTTGTATTTGCACCTGCACCAAACTACTGATACTTAGCCTACAAGATAAGGACTGATTGAACCCTTTAACTAGCAGGTCAACCGCTGGGCAGAGGCGGAGCCAAGGGGTGGCTAATGGTGGCCAAGACCACCATAAATTAATCTTTGGCCACCCTGAATAATTTCTATTCAACGATGTTCCCACAGGGAGGCAATTGCAAGCACAGCAAACTATGAACATTTTCACGTATTGTTCCTGAATATGATGGGGTTTTTTGTAAACACATCTGGAAAAAAATGTTATTATTATTATTCAAAAATGTTTTTAATCAAAGTCACTTCATTAAAGAGAGTGACGACTCAGAATAGATGTGACCCACAACAGTTGACTGGATACTGCTGACAAGTCAGCTGACACAACCTGAATTTAGCTGCGCCCATACAATAAGGATTACGGTAAAATCATTAGCTCCTTAATGGGTGTATGTTTGAATTTACTGTCTTTTTCTGTCACTTTGCTGCTGTGCACTGAAAATGTCACACCTGGAGGACTAATAAAAGGGATATTCTAGTTTATTCTATTCCATTCTAGTCTATTCTAGTCTATTTTATTCCAGTCTAGTCTAGTCTAACCCCATTTCATTTAACAATTGATATATTTAGTTGGCCTTCAATTTTTTCCTGCGACTTTCCGTTTCTCCTGATTCACTTGTGCCATTGATCGTGTTTCTGGTGTTTCTTTAGATTTTGTCCTGCTGTTTAGGAAAACCAGATGGAGTTACATATCCAAACATATTCTACACAACATTTATCAATTCACCTTCCTCCTCCTTCCCTTCTGGCCTGTTAAAAGACGGGTAAGTTAGTGCATGTTCAGCTTTAAACTTCCAGTATTAACGTTTTTAAATAAAGAATGGGAGCCACAGACTCAATATGGTTTGTGAAGAAACAATAAAGCTGATCAGTGAAGGTTAGAATTGTTTTGTTGGATCATTTTAGCATCTTTCGCTTTGATTTCTCTGGACCTGCTCTCTCTGGCCCTGCTGTTGGACAGAGGGAGAGATGAGTGGGCAAAGATAACAGACTGAGAGGGAGACTTTTCCTTTCTGTAATCACAGCTTGTTATGGAAGTCTCCATGATGGAGCTATTATACTGTACTCATGCTATCTACGGCTCGTATTCTAGGGGGGAAATAAAGCCAAGGAGTAATTAAGTGCAATAATTTTTCCATTTCTGTCGTAATTTGATGTAATTTTATTTTCAGATGGATGCTGAAGGGTCAATGGGGTATAAAATTAGCTAAATCCATGCTTCTCATCAGACATCCCAAGCTACTGACTACCACTTCATAAAACTTTTTTGTTCCCTTTTATAATCTAGGAAACTACTGCATTGTAATAAAAATATGCATCCCATCCGGCTGCATCTTGTTTACAGAACACAGTGGCAGCTTGGGGTTATTAATCATGTTTTTCTTAATTACCCCGTATTGCTGCTCTATTCCCCAACTCTGTTTGACCTTTTTTTCTGGGTTCTTTCAAACCATTAATCATGCAAATATCAACAAAAGCCAAAAAAAAAAAAACATGATTAGACTGCAATGCATTGCCTCAGCCTTTATAGGAATAAACTTATGCATGATTATTTTTAACTATCAGCACCTGATTTTTTTTTAACAAACATTAAAATTTAAGTTTTATTGCAGAAAAGATAAAAAATGAATGCAGAATTATATAAAAACATATATTTTGTGAAATGTTTTTTCTTTTCTAATGATAGCTGACATGTCCAAGACAAATAGTCCTCTTTCCAAGCACTGTTCTTGGATTTTTGCCACATAGCCCAGAGCAGAGTTACTCCCAATGTTAATCTGACAGGTAAATGAACGTCTGTGTGTGGTCTATCTGTTGACGAGGGACATTTTAGTCCTGTGGGCTCCGATGTCCTTGCCAGAAAGTCGATACAATTTACAGACGAGTCTTAAACCAGACGTTTTTATTTATCGCCGCCCACCTGACGAATGAGATATTGCCATCTTTAAACACATCTGAGTCACCGCGCTGCTGTGAGACCTGCATGACAAAACGAGAAGACTCGAGGGTTTACGGTTTCAAAACGGTAAATTAATGAGGAAAATTAAATGTGATGACCTGGAGAGTTGATTTGCTGATGCATTAATCTGCATCATTGATTATGTCTCAAGTGAAAAGGCTTGTCATTTATCATTTAAGTCAACCAAGCTGTGGTTTTAAATGTGCTTCAGACCGTTTTGGGATGTAAAGAACTCCCTTTTCCACTCCCTCCTCACCCAAAGTCAGTTAAACAGATGAACTATTGCAAGACAAAGATTAAACAGTAACCGTGGTTGCCACGGTGCAACATGAATAGAGCCTGACAGACATTTTATCAGTAAACCAATTAACATGATTTATGGTGAGGAGGTTAACCATAAGACTTGGCCATAAATACAAAGGGCTGGCTGAGCAGCTCCTTCCAAAGTGAGATGTTATCAGATTCGTCTCGATTCTGCTTTGCTGGCACGGAGTCGGCATGCATTTGTAAATGCAGCTACTGTGCATGGAGGGCCGCCCCTTTGTCAGCGGGTCAGGAGTTCAAAACCCAGCCTGAGGAGTTGAAACGCAGGGTGTGACCTCCCGACCTCTTTAATGTAACAGGACAATCAGTGGAAAACCAGATTCTCACACCCAGGTCTGCTTGCCTTGTCAATCCCGTGACATGGACATGATTGGGACTCTTGGTTTGATGGCAAATTACTAGAAGGATAGTGATTTAAGGGTTTCAGAATCATGTGATGAGTTAAATGACATACATTCAGACTGACAGCAGCTGATTTATGCCAGGGCTTTAGCTTGACACGTGGTTTACTGGTCTACACATTTAGTCCTTCGCCATGTGGAATTTGGGCCTTTCCCGTGAGTTCAGGTGCAGCGTTTGCTTGAGAAAAGATTTACCGTCTACCAAAAACATGTTAATTGAAGTCTGTCTGTCTCTGTGCAAAGTGCTGTTTTAACTCTGTGAGTCAAAGGTCTGGTCTTCAAGATGGACTGGCACAGATCTTCCTTCTTTTTTGCAATTCAAAAAAGGTGGATATGTTTATTTTTCAATACATCTGCACATATATGGATACAGCGAAAGAGCAAATAAATGAATGCTTTCTATTTTGGTCTCTTTCCAAAACATATTCATGCTTTTTGTTGCCCATAAACATCTTTTAAAAGAGTTGAATCAGGTCGACTATCTTTGTCCTTCATTTTGCTCGAATTAGCCTTACACAGACATGTTTTTTCAGTGCACAAAAAATTAGATTTGGTTACTCCTCATATACGTTTTACATGTACTCTTTAATTGGCATGTTGTGCAGCATCTAATGCCACTTATGGAATCATCTGCAGAACGTTTACCTGCTTAGTTGCTGAAGTTCATCACATGACCACATATTGAGACAAATAAAACAAACATTTATGTGCATACTCAGCCAGTTGACCATACATGGTTTTGGTCTGTGGGAGAAAATCAATGTACGCAGAGAAATGCACGCGTGGAAGAGGAGAACATCCACCCGTTGACCAATGTGACCTTCATGCTTCAAGGCAACAGTGCTAACCAACTGAACCACCATGCAACCAATACCATTATGTACAGTTTCTGTTGATGTTGCAAGATCTTGTGTGATCAGTTAGTGTTTGGAGCAGGTGTTGGGGGTGACTCTTAGCTACTGCCTTACCAAATATTAGCTCAGTATCTGTAACATGAGCAGATCTATGGCTCTTTTTGTGTTTGCTGCTTTGTTGTCTGACAATCAGTTGTAGATTCAAATCCATCCAGGGTTCAGATAAATGAACATGCACATGCAAAAGTGAAATGTCCTTTTCTGTGATCTAATAAGGTTGTGAGTTAAACCCACATAATATTTGAGGCTGTAATGGAAGAACTGCTTTACTGCAGACTTATGGTTAACCCGCATTATTTAACGGTTTGGGGTTTGATTAAACTAAGGTGCTGCACAGATGTCATCCAACTATAAAATCTAGAAACATATTTAGGATTTTGAATGATTAAATACCTTAGATTAAAATGATCCCGGTGTGTGTGTTCGCTCATGCTATTGTGTCTACAGCAGCATTTTACAGTGGCAGTCAGTGTTATGAGACAGCAATAACTATCTCTTTATTTTCTCCTAGAGATGATCAAGCGCTCATGATTAATCATTGCTGAGTGATTCTGTGATTAATGTTCATGCAGTCCCTAAAGGAGCTGCAGGACTTACTCACATCCCTCAGTATGTTTACAATTTTACACCTATTACGAGGGAAGATGGAGAGCTCCATTTACAGTTCACTAACCTTTATGACAGCACACTCTCATCTGCATTTTATTTTATCTTTAACACCTCAACTCATCCACAAACGTCAAAATAAAACAAGTCCGAGGAGCGTTCAGGCTCGCCTTTTTGAAAGCAACGCGCGCTTTGATTTAGCGGAGGGCGTCTCACTCTCGTTCCAGTTTTTATGAGCGCTTTTAATTTTTATTGAAGGACGGTGCAAAGTAAATGGTTCCTCATCTAAGGATGATTAAATGATCTTATACAATTTACAGAAACACGGGGGCTTGAGGGACAAAGGCCTGAAATGAGCTTTACAGCACACGTCCTCTAAATAATGTCAGGGGAGGAGGAGGAGGCGTCGAAGGAGGTGAGCGGTGATGAGGATGTGTTTCTCTGCAGACACATGTAAATCAATTTGTATTGATCCCAACAATACAGCCAGCAGCTCTGCACATTCATTGATTACACAATTAGATAACTGCTGAATCCATCCAAATGGAAAATTATGTTTGATGGGGCTAAAACCAGACACTTCTATATGTTCGTACAGTCACTTAGAGTCGTTGGCCTTTCAGAGGTATTCAGAGGAAATTTTGTATATTTTATTAAAACACAGATATATTTTTGCAGCAATGTTTTTGCTTTAAAGGTCCAATATTCTGCACTTTCTATCCACCATTTATTTAACATCTCAATAACATGTAAAAGCTATGCATTGATCAAATTGGCCCTTAGTGCAGCTGTTGTTTTTCCACCTCCTCATCCAACCTCCCAAAACAGAACTTTACTTTCAAATGGGCGGGGCAGTTAGGGAGCCGAGCTTCTCTAAGCCCCGCCCATCTCTCTTCTCCGCACCCAATCGCGAGACGTCTTTTACGTGTTTGCTTGTGGCTTCGCCATGATCGTTTGCTAACATCTGCCATGATGTGCGCTCCCGTGGTTTATAAAGGGCAGGGGTGGGCTCGGGTGGCCAAAGGTGCTCGTGATTGGCTCTGTCCTTCAGAGAAGAGTGGTCTTTTCCCTTCTTGATGTCAGCAGGGGAAAGATTTTGAAACCAACCCTAACCCAAGAGATGGCAACGAGTTACTTAACTGGTTTACATCTTAAAGATAAGAGAGTCTATTTTGAAGGCAGGGATATTTATATTTTGGACAGAGATGATCAAGGAAGTCTATCTAGGATTCTTATCCATCTAGCCATCCATTCATATTCCACTAGGAATGAGGATAAATCCAGCTATAATATTAAACCAATCATGATGAAACCATGTTGATTTCTGAGCAGGTGGATGTATGATCTTATATTTGAGTTTTTGTGTAGCGCTTGTACCTTCAGAGCTTTCAGAGGGCCAGTAAACTACGCCTTTCAATTCTCTTGCTTGTGTTTTTGCTCAGGAAAAGGAGTGATGAGCAAACGCTTTCCGACTCAATCCGTGAGCAAAGGGCTGTGCTGACAGGGATTATTATTTATTTGTCATGGTGGATGTAATAAGCTGTAGATACAGGATGGAGGGCCTGTGATTTATTGCTCTGTCGACCGCCACTAGCAGGACGTGCGCTCTAGCGTGCAGGATGAATACCGCACTGTCACTTCTGTCCATCCGTCACCATCACGTCTCCCGGCTGCAGCCTCTCTCCTAGACCCTCCCATTTCATGCCACAATTCATAAACAATCCTTCATTATTTTGATACATTCCTCTCCATATTTCTTTTCGGTGTTGTGCCTCAGTTTTATGTGTCCCATTATTTTGATGCACTAGCATGAGCTGCACACCTTATTTCAAAAGCATCATGAAGAGAATTAAATCTGTATTTATTCATGCTTTGAACTTCAATATTTAGCTGCTTTTTGTACATAAAACCCCTCTTGACTCAGAAATAAGCTTTTTTTTTTTCGATGACGGGATTTGCGGCCCTGTTTTTATATTTACTGCCACGCTGTGCGCCTCGCTATTGTCCACTGGCACCAACCACTGGGCGGGTTGTACTCGGAGTAATTACGGTCATATTCTGCTGCTGCTTTTAATGTTATTGAGCCACATGTCAAAGAGCGGGCGACTCTCTTCCGTCTCTGCAGGTCATGTAATCTCGTTAAAAGCCTTCATGGTTTTAGGATTATGTTATTGAAATGTCACTTAATTGGATAAACATTTTTCATGGCGTAAACATTCAGCACAGTGCTCTGTTTAGTCACCGTGGATATTGTTTACACGGCAGGGGGGATTTGTGTAAGTGGAACTGACTCTGTAAACAGCGGCTCCCACTAGAGGCTTTACGTGAAAAGCGAGCGGAGAGCGAAGCGTCGAGGAAAACACTTACCCTACATATCAGAGCTGCGGACATGAGCCTGGCGAGAGGGGGGGAGCGTGTCGGTGACAGGGATTAATTAATATGAGGAATTGCTTTTGTGTCCGGGTAAATGACTTGAGCAGGGGCTGCTTTGTTGTCTGAACCCTCTCAGCTGAGTGTTTATTGGTTTCATATTTTCTATGTGTGTGTGTGTGTATTAGGCTGTAAGCTGCCAATAACACAACAGGAAACACAAGGCAGTTGAATTTTCCTTCTCTCGATTGACCTTTATCAATTATTCCCTTCTTTCCTCACTTTCGTTCCTCTCCAGGCCCTCAGATGTCATTTGCTACAACTCACCTTCGTATCTGTCTCATTTAAGTGCCTTTTTTTTCTCTCTCTCTCTGCAAATTGTTATTTATGGACTTTTGTTTGTTCTCGGGCATCATTACTGACAATACGGCTAATAGCAATCATTTGTTATTCCATGCTTGTGCTGATGCTGAGGATGGGGGCAGTGAAGTGAGAATACTCATTTGGAGGTTGAGGAAAGTCTTGACAGGGCCCATTTATAACAAGATCATTCTGGAAAGTCCAGCCTATTAATAACCCTCCATTGCAGTCTAATTAGTGCTCCCTGATGTAAACGAGCGTGAATCGTAGAGCTGCTGTAAAGATCATTATTGGTGTCACCTGCTTTTTAAAACTAAACTGGAAAAGCTAATAATCTGGATTCATTTAAATCTATTCTATTGTTTTGATCTTCATTGTAGTTAATTGCACCAACTCTAACCCTGTTTACTTGTTTTTCTTTTGAACCCTACAGTAATCAGGGTTTGATTACCCAACACTGGGACCAAAACGTTAAAACTTAGGGAAAAAGGGGTTTTCTCGTTATAGTAATCCAGTTAAGTGGTTGAAAGAAGCTTTAAATGTTATTTTGTGAACATAAAAATACATTTTATTTTTGTGTTAAAGTATCTTGGTGAGGGGAAAAAACTAGCGAGGTTTTATAATTAGGCAAATTTGCATTTTTATTTCAATTTTGTCTTCAAGTTGTCACATTCTGCTTAGCATTGATGCACATTTCCAACCTTTTAATAAACTCACATGGTGGTGCTTTTAAATAAATTCAAACAAAAACAAATAGCATAAATAGGGATGATTGAACAATAGCAAAATTGATGAAACGTGAAAACTACATCTGAGAAAACACTTTTTATGTGCACTTATAACCTGCATAGTGTAGCGTTTAATAAACTCTATTTTTGGTTTATAATTTTGCACACACTTCTGTAATATCACTAGTTCGCTTTGTCGGTTTTACATGGAGAGGTTTCTCTGATACCTTCACTTACCAGTGTTTACAGGAACTCTAGGTTCATTCTGACGCTACAGTGAGTAAATTATGCATTTTAATATTGACGAATGGAAGCCTGAGTCAGAATAAGACTTTACAGGTTTATTATGAAAAGATGGACGAACAGATAATAGATATTTGGGCTCCCATTGCAGCTCTTCTCTGCTTTTATAGCAGCACTGTCTGTACATACCTTGTTCATGCATGGGCGTAGATTTGGCATGGATGGAGATGACATGTATCCACCGATACCTGGTCAGCAATCACTGACTTGTCCCGACCAATAACTCGATCCAAGGGAAATAGTGCTGCATCCCCACCAATAATACATGCAGCCCAGTGGACCGAGGTGCTGCGCTGCTGTGCGTTGACCTGCGTCCAAGGGAAGGAGGTGTGTCTGGATCGACCGGCGTGACCCCCTCGCTCCAGGATGCACGCTGCGGTCCGTGCTCTTAGACACGCCCCTTCCCCCTGGACAGAGGCCCGTGCCAATCCACTCATGCCAACGGCACCTGGGTCTGGATGTGGTCCGGGCTGGACTGGCCATCGGGCATTTTCCTGGTAATGGTAACTTTGGGCTGGTCCGGGCCGGTTGCGCAGCCCACGATTTACTTCCTGTTGTTGTGAATTTATGCTCAAGTTTTAATCACCTCTAAAAAACACAGCTCTGGTTTAAATTTGTGTTTGTCTCCTCAAAATGTCAACTATGGATTTTTGAGGTTTACATAATTAGAAATTGTCTAAAGATTTTATGTTTCAACCATGAAGTTTATTGGGTATCAAACTGTATATTTCTGTACAGCCTAGAAATAGAGAACATTGGTAAAGTGAATACAGATCATACTTTACAGTTTAGTGCGCTCTGCAGAGTGAAGCTTTCTGTGTGTGATGGAGGCATGCTGCAGACACTGGAGTATTTTTGGATGAAGTAAATGCACAGTGTTTTAATTTTATGAGTAATTATGTTAAATATTTGTGCAAAACTTGCTTTCATTGTTTTTTGTATTGATAAACGTGGCTGTAAGTGAAAAAGGTTGCTTCCTGGTAACCAGGCCTTGCAGGAGATCACACTGCATATATACAGTAGTGTATCAAATATGGATAACAAAAATTGGTGTATTTTACTCTAGTTTTTTTTCAATATGCTGTACAAAGAATAGAAATAGAATAAACTTTTTCTTCTCCTCTCTCTCCTGCTTCAAAGTACAGTTGACTTGCAGCTTATCAAGTCCTAATTAGTCATACATTTTCTAGCCCTGATGTCTATTGATGTATTTGAGAAGAAAAGACAAATTGAGCTGTTGCCTGACCTGAGAGCCAATCCTTAGTGAAACTGGTCCCCCACTTTACCTTCCTGTCTCTCTCAATCTCACCTCACTCCCCCACCTTCTTCCCACGCGACGCTAAGAGTGGTTTGGAGAAATGAGGTGCAGCATTAGTGTTTTTTTTGCTTGCCTGTGCAATAGAAAACCATGCACGTCAGGGGCTCCGTCAGCAGATCGGGTAGATGCAGATGGGAGGTGAAAAAGCTCCCCAGTGGCAGTCGGGCCGGGCTCGGATGTGATTGCAGCAGCCAGGATGAAGTCAGCACTGACAAAGTGCGCCCCTTTGATGGATGGACAAAGCCGGGAACTGGATGTGAGAATGGATGGGGCTGGAGTGGAAACTTAACACAGACAAACAAAATGAAAGACAGAGAGGAATTACCTGCTAAAGCATTCCAGCAACACAAATCCCAGAGCAATTTACCTACTGCTAACTGAGCACAGGAGGGCTGTTTGCATCGGTTCAACTGCACCTGACAGCAGGAACGGCTTTTATTCTGGTTGTTTAGTTTTACACTTGTTTTATTGTTGACCGTTTTTCACATTTAGATTTTTACATAATAAATGCGAGCACACATTTCCTCATGTAAACCTTTTTTAAACGTGCAGATAATATGCAAGTATGTCTAGAGAACCGCATCTATGTTTGGATAAATTGATAGCTTACGTTTCGAAAGCACAAATTTAATGATCTTTTAGCGTAAATGCAAAAATATGTTAAAAATGTTTGCAAACTGCAAGTTTTCAGTGCAGATTTCTCTTCAAGTGACTCGTGAAGATTCTGTGGATCATCTAAAACGACCAGATAGCCCCATGTCAGTCCACTGTGTGCCTAAACACAGTTAAATTTATACTCTACTAAAGTCAACTGTAAAACACCAGATATTTTAGGTAATTCATGGCCTGAAAAAGAAGCTAATAAGCCCTGAAACTCGGGGCCAATAACCTTCCCAAATCCAAGACCTCTGTGGAGGGTAGAGGAGTTTGCTCCCTTATTGGGGAATGAATTCTCATTACCATTGCACTAGCACTACGTTAAATGTCAGTGTTGCTGCTGGATGGGGTCTGCAAGATTAAGACTAATGCTGTTGGCCTCAGGAACTCCGATTAGAACTATTCTCATTAATCAGAGTCACAGAGATGGAAGCAATTTAAAGCCCTGGTCCTCTCAAAGCAAGGGGCAGGGCAGCACCCTGTCACTGTAAAGGGACGATGCACACACACACACACACACACACACACCCATTTGCTTTCCCTTTATTAGGATGCCAAGGGCATGTGAAGGCCGGCCACCCCTGTATCCCCATGTCTAATTAATCTGATCACAGATTATCTCTTTGAGACAACAGACAACAGGATGTCGGATTGAGTTAATAAAACTTTTTGTTTGTTTGTTCCTGTCTGAGTTTTAGGGGACTGTTACACGACGTTGTCAGGCCACTGAAAGGAACTAAGCTGTGCAGAAAACCCAAAGTAGGTTTTGAGAAGCTAAAGTAGCCATAATATACACATCACAAGCAAATTCTAAAACTAGAGGGCCACCATCCAGCTGTTTTAGCTGTCTTCCTTCTCCAACACCTGATTTGATGGTTGAATTTTCTATTCGGCTAGGTCTGCAGAAACCCAGATATTGTTTTAAATCAGGTGTGCTGCAGCAGAGAAACATCTAAAACATGCAGGATAGTGAAGCTAGAAGAACAGGATTCCTCAAACATCAAAAACTGTTTTACGATAGGTGATATATCCATATGACCAAGGGGTAATTTAAAAAACTAGAGATTAAAGAAAATCTTTAGTGAAATTGAATATTCTGACTTCTTTCTTCTCTTCTGTTGCTTTGCCACTTTACTCTTTAAGGGCAGCAATAATGCAGAAAAGTAAGAGCAACGTGTTTATGTTCTTTCAACAAGACGGTGCTAAACCACATTTTGCTGACTTTACAAAATCACGGCTACAGAAGAGCAGCTTACGGGGAGTTGTTGGGATTTTCATCACTATAATTGTTTAGATTTCCCTTTTATTTTAGTAGATGAATTTTGTTTTGCAGCACATCATGTTCTTTCTGCATCCATGTCCAAGGTTGTCCGTTTTAGTTTTGAAACAGGAGAGCAAAGTCAAGCTAAGAGGTTTAACTGGATGCACTTTGTGTTTGGTTCTCAATTAGCACCTGTCAGAGGAGACAAGCTGCTGGGCTCACCCTTTCTTTGACACCCAGAAGATGGGCTCCTTCTTGGTGAACCACCGGGGGAAGGAAGCGGCTCTTCGGTGGGAGTCGATGTATTCTGTAAACAGGGAGGCAAACGGGAGTGAATCTCTCATAAATCTTGTGGCGTAGTGGTATCATTTCCTTCAGCCGACCTTGGCAAGGTTGCAGGATGGGAAGCAGGGGTGGCGAGGGAAGAGAGAGAGAAGAAAAAACCAAAACATCATGTGATATACAAGCCAGTGGAAGGAGGTGCGCCATGAATCAGAGGAGTCTGTGATTAGCTGTGAAATCTTACACATGTGAACTCTCCCTTCGTTGTTGCTCATCATCCAGGCTATTTACCTCTCTTTTGATCTGACAGCCGTGGCGTGATGAGTGTGAAAAGCTGAGAATAACCTTAAACGTGATTCTTGTTTGGTCGGAGACGAGATACGACTGGTAGAGTGTTTCCTCGGGGGCAGAATCGTGGAGCACATTTTTCCTCCCTCATTTGCCTTTCAAACAAATACTTATCAACAGGCCATGAAGTAATCAATGAAGATAATCCATCTGGGAGCCTGTCGATATGGTAATGGCTCTTTTTCATCGTTATTGCTACACAGCCATAAATCATTTGCTTTACCAGAATGCTTAGCAGCTGTTGCAACAGTACAGTGGTTGTGTGGAATAAAGTGCTGCCTTTTGTGATTAATGTCTCAGCATTGTGCTGCATTGCACACTGATTGTTTTCAGATTTTGTAAGAAAGCTGGGTGGATTGTATATCAATAAACCAAGAGGCCATCTAGCACAAAGGTAGGCTGCAGGTATATCACACTCGCTTAATCAGTGTTCCTGTAGGGCTTTGTTAATGCTGCAGTCAAAGATGCCCCGTGGATATTAAAGGGATAATTTGTAATAAAACGTAAACAAAGACGCTACAACACTGAACTGCTGTCAGTTTCTGGTGATTGATGAGGCTTTCAGCACCACCTGTGACTGAAACTAATTTGCTCTGCTGTTTAATCTCCACATTAGCAAGTTAATGCAAGAAAATGCATAAAACTGAGAATGCAGGTTTATACAAAAAAAAATCTATTTTTTTGCATGAAAGAGGCGGGACTTAAAATGTATACTGCAGCCAGCCACTAGGTGGCTCAAGGGTCTTTTTCAGCCTTGTTCTTTGACACAGACGGAATGCTTTATTTTCTTTTTTTTCTCCAAATTTAGATCAAAATTCTATCAGAAGTATCCTAAAAACAGCAGGAACTGTAAGTCATATATTTGTAAGTTGCTTTGGATAAAAGTGTCTGCTAAATAAATAGATACATAAACATATGTTTGCATAAGCTAATTGTTTAATTTGTAATATTTTTTAATTTAAGATGAATTGGGAGGTGTTTATGCATTCACATCACAGAAAAGTTTAATAAATCTTATTATAAAGTTCACATCACAGGAAAAACACATGCAGGATAGTTTCCTTCCCTATTAAAGCTGCAAAGAATCTGGTCAATTCACGTCTTCCAGATCCTCCCACAGCCCAAAATCTGACATGTTAGATTGTTTTGTGAAGTAAAATTCCATTAGAAGTGAATATGAGAGTGTGTGGTGGTGGTTGCCTCTTATCCAGTGACAGCATGAATAGGTTCTCGACCCTAAGTGACCCTGAACAGGACAAAGTGGGTTTAAAAACAGATCAATCTAAACTCATAATCAGCCTCTTAATTCAAACGGCCTCTTTTAATAAGCTAGAATGTTTTTCTGTAAGAGATCAAACTGAAAGTGAATAGAAACATTGCATATTTATACATTTGATGATGGGTCAATTACATTTTTTAAGATAAATCATGCTTTAAGTACAAATAAAATGGCATTACAAGCTTGAACACTAAGACCTTTTTGCTTATAGGTTATATAGTGTAAAAAAAACACTTAACAGACCAATATTACAAGGGTTTTTTTGGAAAAGGCAAGCTGTTCAGCTCCATATAGTGTACAAATATTCATGAATTCTAAGAATTTCATTAAATAATAATCAAAGCCTCTTTAAGAAATACATTTTGCACTCCATTAATTCCAAAATGTTAAACTAAGATTAAGTTGAGAAATTATTTTGGTCAAATCTTTCAAGCTAATATTCATATATCTTAGCTTATATCATATATCTGTTAGCACTCAAAGTATATATTGACTGTGAATCAGGATTTGTAAGTTTGACCATTTTTGTGTTTGCTGTTGTAGTCTAGCTGAGGCGGCCATGTTTTGCTCCAAAAATGTAGATAAACATCAAATTATTAATTCCTGAAGATTTCATTAGAATCCATCAGAGCCTCGTTAGATATTTTGCTGACAATCAGAGAAGTGAACACAGTTAAAAAATGTTTACTTCCTGTTTGCATTTTGTTAATGGGCAACAACCAGGAATGCTAATAACATGCTGCATGTATATTTCAGCACTTCCATAATAATAGTAGGCGAACATGATCTGTGCAGAAACTTCAAAAGATCATGAACAAAACACTTGAGTCATATGAAGATATTTGTGGATTTCATTTAGTTTTCTGTCAGCAGCTCCATTAAACTCCCAGCAGATGTGGCACCTTTACAGAAAACGTTAGAGATCTTGTCCTCAGCCTTGTAGTACAGCTTGTTCAGCCAAACCTCCCGTCTGAACTTAATTTATTTTGGCCTTCAGAGAGGCAGGAAGGACTCGCAGTCTGAGTGAGGGAAGAACAATTAAAAGCGATAGCGCTGGTCCACATGGGCATCAGCAGCAGCCAGGGTGGAAGCAGTTTATTCAACCAATCATCCATAAAGTGCACCGGTGTTGTTCTGCTGCTGCATTGGGATGCTGGAAAATATGACTCTAGTTTCCATATGACTCACCAGAGGATGGTGGACGCAAAGTAGATTGTTCAGTATCCTGATGATTTAAATCCTGTTGGAGATAACGCCGCCCTGAAAACTGAACATGACATTAAAGCCATATTTTAATACTCTTGGACATTTTCTAAGAAGGTGCACCTTTTGATGCATCGAGTGCAGATTAGAATTCAATAATTAAAAAAGAATGATGCATGTGTCTGCAAGCAGCAAAAACGAAAAAAAAAAGATGATGGTGAGAGTTGTGCTAACTGGTGCTAAAATGCTTTCAGATGTCACAAAACAAGAAATAGGCTGTATTTATCTGGGGTGAAATACCTCAGCATCAGGCTGCGAACGCTATTTAATGTCAAAGCAGTTAAATCTTTCATGATGCAATTCATCACGTCGTAATTTTAGCCACAGGACGCTCTGAGTCAGACAGTTTGCAGATGTGAAGCCGTTTTCGGGGTAAGAAAACAACAGCCATCAAATAAATCACAGAAACAGCTTTTTCCTTTTCTCTTTTTTTCGGAGCTCCTTTGAACGAACAAAGCTTGTAATCATTTCCAACGTGATACCTCGTTAAACTCGTGCCATTTGTATGAGTTAGTGTGTAACTCTGTCTTGACCCAGAGGGGTTTCAGACTCTAGCCTCTTTCTGTCCAGCTGCTTTTCAGACCCAGCTGCTGATTCAAAAAAACAAAACAAAAAAATCCACAACAAATAAGCCTCCTTTCAGGCTCTTCTCATTGTTGTGAAGACTTTCCTCCCCCTTTGGTCCTGCGCTGACACCAGGCCAGGCCTTTGGTCTGATTTAAGGCCCTGGCCTGCTGATGACCCTGTTTGCTGCTCCCCCCCCCCTCCCTCTCCTGCCCTATCTCTGGCTTTAGTTTAGCTTGACTTAGGGAAATGCCCTCTCATTCCCTCCACTGTTCATTAATCCAGCGAACAATGAAAGGAGCTGCGCAGAAAGGCCTGCAGTGTGTAAATCTTTAATGTTGGGCTTTTACTTTTTCGTCCTCTGTTTTACGAGGCGGGCGCTTTTCGTCATAAACACGTTTTTGAAATATATTCCGAGTCCTAGGGAACGGATTATTGCTTCCAGAGTTTCACAGCTTTGTTAGCACCTTATCTGTTTTCCTGTCACACGCTGGGGATCTTAGTGATCCTGACTTTCCTGCTCTTGACTTTTTGGCATTGGAGCGTGTTTGATGATTCATGTCCTCCAAATGAACGTCATTACTTTAAGACAAATGGCCAGCCCTTGACCTTGACACTAAAACTTCTTTTTTTTTTCTTTCAAATTCTGGACGGAGACGTGTAGCTTCTAAATACATTAATCTATTATTTATGTGTGCTCAACTTAATGCCTTTGTTGTCTCAGCACATACGAAGGCCAGAGCTGTGGCCTTGAGCCAAGTGGCAGCACGTTTTATCACACTTTCTCATTCTCATGTATAATTAAAAAACTTAAATTACATGCCATGTACAAAATTATAATGCTGTAGGAAACCGACTACATGGAAATTTATTTTCTTTTCTGTGAGTGACAGGAAATCAATTAATCCTGATTTATTATTTTATGTCGGACAGGAGGTGGGCTCCAGGAGAGGGAGAGTGTGGATGGAGATTGGCTACAGCTGTTCTCATTGGTGCAGCCATATATTACAGGCGCCGTGTGACAGCTTTGCAGGAAAATGGCTGAGGGGGTATCAGGCAGGTGACTTGTCGTGTGTAAAAAGAAAAAAAGAAAACACGGAGGGATACAAACCGTTTTCAGACGCTGGGTAAGATTTGTGGCGGTGAAGAGGCACTTTACTGCCACGCGGCGTGAACCGTAGGTTTCCCGTATATTTTCCTTCAACAATGGCTTTCTGTCACTGTTTAAGATGAAGCTCTCTACAGTGGATGTCAGTGACAGCAGATTTAGTCATACAGGTGTGAAGTGAAGCCAAAACATCCCCTTTACCAGACCAATAATGTCAGGTGACTTTTTGTCAGCACCAAATAACTCATTACAATTAAACATATTATAAACATATTGGAACATAATGTATTATATCTGAGCTGAGGTGTTTATATGTTCTAAAGTGTCCCATTTGTTTACATGGAGGGGTGAGACTTAAATCATATACTGCAGCCAGCCACTAGAGGGCGCTTGTTTGTTTTAAATTTTATGTTTCATTTTTTAAGTTTACCCTATATATAGTCTGTCTGCTTGGTAACAAAACTGGTTTTATTGTCATTTTCAAAATATGCATGTGTGTATTTTATTGTTCTATTAAAGACACACTATGCAGTTTTGGCTTGTTTTTAGCACCTCCTAGTGTCTGTTTTAAGTCACTGTCGTAACGTTAGCATTGTCTTTGCTCAGAAACAACTAAATCTAACTCTTGGAATGTCTCCTCAGCCTTCATTGCTTTCTGGAGCGGTTCATCACTCATTCAAAGAAATCAGCTGCGTTCAAGCAGGGAGGGATGGGAAAAAAGTAGAAATCATGAGCTAAAAACACTCCGGCACTAGCATAACAGCTAGCCTCATTGGGTTAGCCTAACCCTCGTGAGATACGTGACTTTGTGAGACTTCAAGGCACCAGACTGGAGACTTAGAAGTTGCAACAGTATCCTGGACACAAGCAGCAGATGGGGCTGAGTGATTTTTCATTAACTCTGTAAAGAGTCATATTATGTTTATGTTTGTTCATTTGGCTGATGCTTTTATCCAACGTGACTTACATTATTACATACCTATAAGGCATGTTTGTGATCTGTGGGGGAAACCCACGCATGCATGAGGAGAACATGCAACTCCACACAGAAAGGCTGCAGCCGAATTCGAACCTGTGACTTTCTTGCTGCGAGGCAACAGTGCTAACAACACCATGCAGCCCCATATTCGCACATACTGGCTCAAGAAAAAGATTTAAAAATATGACAAAGTTACATACTGTGTCTTTAACAATTGATATAGGTGTTTAACTTATTCACACAATTTAAAAAATGTAGTCCCTTAATCTGATTTTTTCCCCTTATGTAACTAAACAATTTTATAGTCTAATAAATTTTATTTAATTAATTTTGGATTCTGAATCCTGCACCAGAAACATTGGATCCTTATGTCTTATTTTCAACAGTATATGCACTATAACTTACATGAACTATCTCAAGAGGCCCAGTCTGTGGGAAGTGACAGCTAGCAGCACAGAAAGCTAATTACAATTAAATCTAATAAATGCTTTATGTTCCTTTCAGGGAACTGTAATGAAATATTACAACGTGATGGAGGTGTGAGGTGAGCAAGTTGTTGCATCTTTAAATAAAAACAGTTTGAGCTAACAGTAATCTCTAAATGTGAAAATAAAATTCATAAAATTAAATATTTTAATGTAAATCCATATTTATTGTCTACAAACTAAATCACATAAAAGGCAGACAATATGTTTGTGTGGGATAAAGCATCAGAAAGATATAAAAAGTAGATGTTATTCATTATATACAGAAGCTCGTGGTTTCTGGTATACTGCAGTGTGTGTTTATCTCCTTTCTCAACACTTTTTTGTTGTTTGTTTTAGCTGCAAAAAAAAAATCCTGATATAAATACTTATCTTAAAAAGCAAGACTTCCAACACTTTAAATCAAATTATGAAAAAAGTGTTACCTTTTCTAAATGTTTTCAGAGAAATTTAAAGAGGATGTGTATATTTTTTATTTTTTCAAATGGGTGAATTCAGACCCTGATGATAATTCACGTTCTTCCCGATGCTCATAAAGCGAGTTGACTTACACTAGAAAACATAACGTGGAGTCCTGCAGAGGTCAGATAACGCTCCTCCAGTGATTCAGGTGTGCTCACAGCCACAATACCCACACACAAAGGGAGGACTTGTGAGTGATTTGGGGTGCTGACGGCAGCCAGGTTTTTTTTTTTTTTCTCTTCTGCAGGTTAATTCACTGGATGAAATGTTGTGGCACATGATGTGTCATATATCAAAGGCAGGGCATCAGTAATCTTTGCTCAAGGGCACGGATAACAGGCAGATAGACATGTGAATGAGATTGAAGGGGGTTGGTGAGCAACTCATCCCTTTCTGCCATCACCACGGAGAAGATAGAGGAAGATTTATGGGACATCACAGACCACATACCAGCAGGCTGACCATCCGGTGTGCTGCATTTCTCCTGCATCATGCTTCTGTTTTTCTTACATGACTAATGAAACTTAATTTAATTCCATTAAAAAAGATGTTCACCCTTTTTATGCGGTTTTCCACGTTGCTGACCCTCCTGACTGTTTTATCCCAGTAACTGACGCTGATAAAACTGCGTGACTAACTCCGTGTTAAGGCTGCCTGATGCGTACATCCATCTCGCACCATGCGGCTGAAATAATCACAGAGCAACCGTCACGTTTCTCCAGGGATTTCCAAACAAAGAAGTCCAAAGCAAGCATATCTAATGTTCAGGATATCTGTATTTGTTTTTATACATCAGTAACCCATTGACGTTCGATAAACACAGATGGCTTGGAGTCCGTCCAGTTTCCTAAATGTTCAGCACACAGCACAATGGTCTTACACATTATTTAATTACAGTGATCTGTAATGCTGTCACTGTGACTCCACCTCAGCTACATAGACGCTGGGCAAAACCTCGTAATAGAAATGAAGGACAATGACGCATAAACATTTTGGCTATCTGAATGTAATTTGATCTACAACTGAGGACTGAAAATCACACAGTAACTCAGTCGTTTCCTCTAAAGGAAAAGAGTCGTCACATCTGCCACACAGGTCGCCGATAATTTGTGAGAATCACAGCTGGTACCTTCCCCCGGGATTCACTTATATTCTGTCTTCATTCAGTGCTAATAGTCTTTTAAAACATTAAGGTCCCACTGGGTGTATCGGTTGACACATGCACAAATAGATCTTAGAGGGTTTTTAAGTTTCTAAATTAGGAAATAAGATGTGCTGTTTTTGGCTAAACTGCAACTTTTGAGCAATAATACAAGCCTTTAATTGTATACGTTTCCAGTTTGGTCTATTATGCTGACAGGGAGCACAAATTGGCAGAATTTTCCTTAGGGAGCAAGAAAGAACCATTGTATAAATTACAGTACCTAATAAGACTTTCAGGTTCAAATTACAGTAAACCCTTTAGCAGGATTTATACATGTAGGTTTGTTCTTTTGGTGGAAAAAAAGAACATCTAAAGTGGCCAAATGTTTGCTGCTTTGCTTGTTTATGTAAACAGGACAAACCCTATAAATCAACATGATTATCTCATATAACTGTGCTACTTTTAGCCAAATAGGCTGTTTAACTGTTTATCTGCAGTCTCAGGTCAATGGTATAAAAGATGAATAATAGACTGTGAAGACAAAATTAAACTCCCTATGCACATAATACAACAGGATGGGAAACTAAACACAAACACACACACAAAAATAAAAACATTTGTCAAATTAAAGTTCTATTACCAAGGGAATGTCGTGGAAATAACATTATGTGCAATCTAGCACTCAGATGATGATGTAGCTGAAAATCTGTAAAACTGACTGAGCTATCGCCTGTTTTTGTTTAAGGTTGATTAGCTTTAGCACTTATCAACAGTTTATTAGCACATTTTTAGAGCTATGTAGCATTCAGAGCTAGTGATGCAGATGGCGTTTAGCTAGTAGCACACAAGTTTTAGCTCAGTATCAGTAAATAAACTGTTCTTTTGTTTGTTTTTAGGATCAGTTGGCTGTGGTGGCCATTTTGAATAGAGTTGACTACAACATTCAATTAGTTGTAGATATGCAGGTAAAAATGTCTTTCAATAAAACCCATCCAGCAGATATTTTGCTAGCGGACAAACAGGGTTGACTCAGCTAGTTAATGCCAAAGTTAAATTTTATCTTCAAATTTGTAAAATTAGGTTTTAGCCATTTTGGTGTTTGCTAATGTTATCTGTGGAGGCCATCTTGAATGGGGTGAACTCCAATGATTAAGTTTTAAACAAAAAAAAGTTTGATCTATAACACGTATGTGATGTGGATGAGTTTTAGCTGTTAGCATGCCAAGTTTTACCTTAGTATCAGTCAAACTAACAGAGGTTAAGCTGTGTTTTCTATTATCAACTGGCTGTGGGGACGTTCTTGATTTGGGCTCACTCATTGGTTTTATGTCTCGTATTCGTTCACTGAATCATGCGCCCCATTGTGAATAAATACGGGACTGAGTTTGTCCCATATTTTACAAGTTGTCCCAAATGCAGTATTATCTTGTCCAAATTTTGCATAGAAACACAGATGGTTGGATGGATTAATGGTGGTCTGCAGAGCTATTGGTTAAGATATTCATATAACCCAACTGATGAACACCATAAGAACAGAGAACCTCATTTAAAGTGGTATAAAGTACTCTGAAAAACTCCTGATATTAAAAACTGCACTCAAGGTTCAAACGGGACTAATCTCAGCCGCTGTGCCTATCGGGTTTCTCTCCAGGAACTACCCAACATGTCTCCCAAAGGTCATTCAGACTGCGACAGCGGCAAAATGACAGCGGGATCAGCGCGAACACCTGGAAACAAATCGAGTGTGTCGATTCATCTTCTGGATCTGATCCACACAGAATGTTCTGCTCGGTGCTCGTGTACCTGTCAGGAGCTGTGAGCGGGAGGAGGAAGTTGCTGTGTTCGTTGGGGGATATCCTTCCTCGCAGCGGCAGCGAGGGAGAACGCCCTGCTCACACAAAGGATGGGCTCACTCCTTCACTCTTGTTTATTTTTAGTCATAACATCCACCACAATTGAAAGTCTGGGTCAAGGTGAGGCTAGGACACTAGTGGTGAGGGGGGGGGGATCTGAGGAACAACAAACAGATGTTCTTTGATGATAATTGCAGAGAAGGGAAACACAAGCTTGTGAAGCATTCACTTGTTGAAGCTGCACCTCCTAAAGCCTTATGGGGGCTCGCTGTTTAGCCCCAGGATACGGAGGGGGCCTGCTGGTGCTGTTGCTCCGATTCACCAGAGATGACATCTGTTCACAAGAGCAGACACACATTTGAACACGAATACTGACCAGGAATAGAAGAAAAAGAAAAAAGTTAGTATCACTCAGTGACAGTCTGCTTAACATGAAAGGTTAGGGAGCCACAGCCTTTAATCAAGTGTGGTTGTCAGCAGGCGCCCTTTACAATGAAGCCGTAACGACACGCTGCCAGTATTACAGCCGAGGAGCTCTAGCAGGGAATGATTGATTTGTGTAAATCATTTTCTTTTTTTTTTACACTCTCTGTCTTTTATGAGCATCAGCAGCGGTGGGGAATGGTGAGGATACCATCATGGGATTAAGTATAGCTCCTACAGGCTGTCTTTGTGATTAATGACCTGCCACAATGTTCCCAACTGTCACAGAGCGGAGCATCACTTCTAACCACGTCTACACCGATGATACAAAGGAGGAAAATCTGTGGTGTCATCTTATCATTAAAAGCAAGCCGTTCTGAGTTTGATTCGGCTGACAGTCAACTTCTCAGGCTAATTACGCTCGCTTTGACATTAGGATTATTGATTTACAATCAATAGATTAACATTTGGCTTAGACATTTCTAAGTATGTGAAATTCAGCCAGTATCTAACTGGGCTGTGACAAAATTAGTGAGGGAGTTTCCAAAACATCTCAGAAGATTTATCAGTTGTCCTGCCTGTAGGAACTCACTCTTATAGCACTGGAAGTTTTAACCAGTTCAAATCATTCCAACAGAAATTTCCTCTCAAAATAACCATAGCATCATGGTAGACACCTGGAACCCTTCTCAGTTTGATTTCAATGAGTGAGAAAAGGCAAGAACCACAAATTGAACATATTTGTGAATAAATTCGCCAAAAAAAGTAGTACTTTGTATGTGATTAAGTCATATGCTCCACTTGACCCTGTCATACATGAAAGTGTCAGACATACTCATTTATTGTGATTCCAACTGAAAAATTACATATTTTGTCCCAAATGTGTGTCTCCAATAGTCGCACTGTTTAAACTGGGATCTCAGAAGAGTAGCCGTTTAGGGTTTAAAGGGATACTCCGCCCCCATTAACACGTTTCCACACGTTGTTTGCAAACCTCCTTGATGAAGAAAAATAACACAAAGGTGCGAGCTGCACAGAGATTATCTTCAAGAAGCTTTATTGGGTTTAGCCTAGTAGCCAGTATTTGTGTCTATGGACGTAGGCGTCCTTGGGGCCGTTCAGCGGAGGCTTACAGTTGTCCTTTGTCATAAAATAGTCTTGAATCTAAAATAGTACATGTAATTCCTTTGTGTTACTTTTTAACCTGCAGTCGATATGTTTGAGGTCACTAAGCAGAATTAGTATAATTAATATCACTACTGAGTGAGTTTTAAGGTCTTTTTATCACAATGCTAGTGGTTACCATTCACTTACATTGTTTGCTGCTAAGCTAAAGCTAAAGGAGTACCGCTGGATCAGGATAACGGCTGGGCTGGTTACAAACTGTTTTTATTCACTTATCTAGCTGGGGGAAATGGCAATAAACTAAAAAAAAAATCACTTTTGAGTGGAGTATCCCTTTAAATGTAGACACTTTTCACATAAATGATGAATTACTGATTTAAGTTTAGTTGAATCTCCCTCTTAATTCTGATCCAAATATCTAATCTTGCTGCTGAATTCTGTTCAGATGGTCCAGTCCTGGTCCTACATGCTTTAGTCATTTGGTTGAAATCCCTTTTTCAGCATATCCTCAGGTTCTGCAGTAATCACCCATTGAGGTGTGTTCAAGCACAGGAACATTTAAACCATGCAGGATCGTGGCTCTCTGGAGAGCCACGATTGGACATCACTGGTTTAGATTCAACAAAGTCCTTCTTTTAGTGGTCTGCAGTTTCTCTGCATAGCGTAGCTTCCATGACACATTATTGTTTTTTAACCATGAATTCCCTCATATTTGTCCTTGTTGTTTCAACCCTCTTCAGAAGTTTTTGTCTGCAGGTTCCTACCCTATTCTTTGCTCTTCAGAATACCGGTACTCAGAATTTCAAGTTTTTGCTTTAGGATCAGGCCTTTGAATAATTCACACAAATGGTGAATGTCAACTAAACCATCACTGACTGCTTGGTGATACTCAAGATTAAATTGTGAAGTTTTTGGGCGTTTTTGGTCTCAAATATCGGGTTGAAACAAACCAAATTACAGGTTTGAAACTCCAATGTTTCAGTGAAAACCAGCAAAATCTCTACACATATTATTAGAAATGTCTCTGCTTACAGCTCACTGTCTCGTTAATCAGATCCTTCAGAAATTCAGCCTTTCTTTAGAGCTTTTTGCGTCTAATGTCTTCTGACCTTTTCGTATCAAACCAGATAGCCAGGCAGAAGTTGTGAGGAAAGCAAGAAAGGGGGGAAATTGAGCCACTCTACGTCTATCTCTCCCCAAGGAGTGTCGTGTTTCTCTTTGCACCATTTATTTGAAAGCTATCATTTCCTGGGATTCATGGCTGAAAAATGGCATCGATTCTCCGGATGATAGATGCTAAGTGTCCTTCTATCGACATGCCTATTGACAGGCCTGTGTAAATTCTGCATCTTATTACCCAGCCGGATAAACGATACACCTTGTGAACAAGGAGGTTGTAGCTCAGTCGATGGCGGCGTCTGAACATCATAGTCGCTGGTGTCACTGCTAAGTGCTGCGAACCATTTTGTCAGAAAACACCTTATCTGCCACTGTGCTGAATAATTAAACATAATCAGACTGACGGAGTATAACATCCCTCTGCAAAGCATCCAGGCTGTTAAACAGAAATAACTTTCTATTCAACGCTATGCTGCACAGCAGAAGGTCAAATCCTAATCTAAAGGTGTTTTTTCTTTTTTTAAATCTAATATTCCTGTCTGGGAAGTTTGCTGTAGCATTAAAATGACTTATGTGAAGCCCTAAACCAATGCAATGTTCTCTGAAGCAACTCGTTTTCTACACTGCATTGTTTACAAGGGCTATTTTTCTTCGACTCTGTAAGGTTTATTGCATCTTAATCCTAGCCTTTTGTAGCTCTGCCTGCGCGGACGTTAAATAATGCCCCGCTGCCAACTGCTTTCTCCGTCTCAATTTGTTTTATAGTAATACACAATTTAACCTTCACAATATCATTTGCAGGTTCATAACACTTGGAACAGGTGTAATTCTTCTAACAAACACAGCTGCAATGTGACCCTATTTATCTGTGTTTCTTATAATGTATTGTATTAATCTGTTGCCCATTCATGACCCATTATTTCAGCGGCGCAATAACTCACTGTGTGTTCAGCCTCGCTATGGAGGGAGATCTTTTTGCTCAGCATTCCAGGTTGTGGCAGTTGTGTGTGATCAGTGGGAGTCTGACTTTATAGCTTTTCGCCCAAGAATCCATGAGCCATTATATGTTATGGAGAGTGAAACGGCCTCTTGTAAGTCACTTCGTTGGAAAAAAGGAAGGAAAAAAAATCTGTCTTTACTGCCGTCTTTGATGTTTAAGGTTTGTTGGCTTTCATCCAGACACAAGAAGCATTGCTGCTTATTAAAGCTACATTTTGACTTTTGCAGGTCACTCTCGGTAGCCTAATCGATGCCATCCATTGGCAGGAATAAAAAGCGGAGCAGGATAAGACTAAAGTTAAGTCATAATTGTATTATTTCAGAAGCAGAGCTGTGTGGTTACCGCAAGCCGAGCCGCTGCACCAACGTTTCTTCCCCTCGTTCCGAAGATAAATTAGCTGCTTCTAAATAATGCAGTGAACCCTAATTCTCTTTGATTAGTAGTGAGTTAGATGATGGCGACCCACTGAAATTGGTCATCAGCATAAATAACGAGCGAATGAACTGATAAAATGCAAAGTCCTCGGCCATCATAAATCAAACGGAATCTACTGGCCGTGGAAGCGGGTGGAATTAGAAGTCCATGCTCCTATTAATTATGTTGCCTTCTGAAGGCGACAGCGTGATAAATCAGCGCTGAAAGGCCCTTCACTGGCTGAGCCTGAGGAGTTAGACTGCCTGCAAATTGCTTTGTGTACGCTCCTAATTGTTTCTTAAATAACCCACCTTTTTGAGTCAGGTTGGAGACGTACTCTACCAGGACGGGTCAAAGCAGTCAGGGCCGCTGCCGCTCGGTGATAACGCCGTGAAAATCCATTCCTGTCAGTCGTGTTTTATTGATTGATACATAGAAGAAAAAAAATCACAAAAAAAAGCCCTAAATACCTTTAAATACCTTCCAGAATAATTTGCGTCTCTCCTGTGTAATATTTCCTGGCAGCTACTTTTTAAAGCTAGAATAAAATAAAATTAAATGGATTAAATGAAATCACTTCAACTTTTGGGGCATGTAATAACGATCAGACCTCTGAGGAGCATGTAATTAATGGGAATGTTGAGGCAGTCATGAGCTATTGCTCATTAAAGTAACCGAGTATGAAACTCTTTGCATTTGGCTCAGGAACTTGATTTGTATTTGTTGAGCAGCAGTCATCACCGTGCATGAAATGGGGGTCCAGGGTGTTTAGCAGGAATGTGCAGTTAAGTTAAATTGTGTGTGCTGTCTGAAATGCCAGCAGTCGTGTGACTTCTGCTCGGCTTTTTGCTTCTGTTCTGCAGAAGAGGTTTGTGTTTGTGTGCCATGGTAACTGCTAAACATCATTATTATCATTGTTTAAAGGTTTTAAACCACAAATACTGTCTGTTAGATGCTAAAGATATCAAATTACAGTAAAGCTTCTTTAGAAAGCAGTGATGATAGATGGTCTGTGTGAACAGGTGGCTTTGGGATTTAGATGAAGATGTCCAACATATTTTAGGAAGACTGTTCCATGTCAACCTAGCTGAGTGATGCTTTGCTTCCTTTAGTTCTGCAGAGCATTATCCGGCTCGATTGGTGATGTCTGAAATGCTAGAGGAAGCTCGTCTGTGACCATATCAATCATGGAACTGTTTTATGAAAAAGCTCTAGAGCACGGATGTAATTTGGGAATTTGGGGAGGGAACGGACAGACTTTCCCATCTCACCCTCACCCAGCTCCACCCCCATACTCAAGCCAGTTTCTGTCCCACTATTGAACCTTCATGTTATATGATAGAATTCATGTCAATTACAGAATGTCTTTCACTTTATTTGAAATCTATTGAAGTCTATATCTAGACTCTGTTTTTGCTCAGTGTTTTGTTTTAGGGTGACCATAAATCCAGTTATTGTAGCTTTCTCTGTACTGGTGTTGTCCAGTTCTGGTTCTTAAGAGCCACTAACCTACCTGATGTTTTCCTGCTCCATCAGCCTTGATTCAGTGCTTTAATTACTTGTTTAGCATGTCCTCACCATTGATCCAGATTAGGGTGTGTTGGAGCAGAAAACATCTAGAACATGCTGGATAGTGGCCCTGGAGGACCAGAACACCACTGCTATACTCTGTATTCTAAAAATGTTAGTTTTTTATTATTTACCAGAAGAAACCTGCTTTTAAATAATGCAATAATGCAGATGTACAAAGTGATCTAATCATTTGACATTTAATTGTGTATATCTATTTTTTACAGCTACTGTAATATCACTATATATATGCACACATTTTGTAATGAAATAATCAAATTGAATTCAGTTTAGTTGAAGTTGTTTGAGCTACAGGAGCAGGTGTGCATGTGTGTTGACGGGTGTCCTTCTGCTGACATTCAGCCGCTGCTATAGGTTTGAGTTTAAATAATGTTCCTGTGGGGTTGGAGGAATAATGGCGTGGACTCTCGTGACATTGCGTCAGTGCCAAGGTGACTGACTCGAGGACTGATTGCTCCCTCCGTCTCTCTGCCTGTCCGTTCCCCCTTCTCACCCTGTCAATAAGCATCCTCTTGTCTGATGGAGTCACATCAGGGCAATGCAGCTGACACTGTGGTGTCTTTATTTCCTGCAGCAATCCTTTTACAACACACATCAGTGGTGATTAATACACTGACAGCAGCCAGGAGGTTAACCCCCTGCTGCCAGCCAGCTACTGTTACTGACAAACACACTTCTCACCTTACATACTTAACTGCACTTTACCGCAGCTTCTTTTTTGATTTGTGTGTGCTGTGTATAATCAAACAGGATTAAATGATTGATGGGAGCAGATGATTTTCCAAAACTCTTGTCCATTAACCAAATTGTTAATCCCACTTGCAGCTGTCTGCGCCGATGTTAAACTGGCGGGTTTTGCGATTTAAATTTATGGCTCCCATTATGCAAGAATTCTACATGTCCAGGTGTTGCGTCTGTTCGGCTTCAGGTAGGGGTCACTTTGATTTATTAATATCCACGGTTTCATCTGCTAGACAATCGATGACATATTGTCACCGGGGCAGCTTGTCTCTCCGTCTTTAACAGCTGTGACAACCTGTGTGTTATTAATTCCTCGGCTGATTATGCAGAGACACAGACCGAATGTGGGAGCGTCTGCGGGGCGAGATTAATGCTTGTAAAAGCCAATAAACAGCAAATCATAGACTTGAGGCTGAATGTGGATTTTCTCATTATGGCTCATCAACACCTGCTTTAGAAATCTCATGATAGAGGAGATAAGTTAGCAGTCTTCAGGGGTGATAGGACCATCTGGGTCATTCAAAGCCATATGTTCACACTTTGTCACTGTTGAAAAGGTTTCAGGAAAATGCGTTTTGTTTGCCTGTGAGGTGTGCTAGCTGCACAGCTCTCCGGATTCAGTAGTCAGTGCAGAACGCATCTAAAATAACAAAGTATTAAACAACTAAAAAGGTAATAATGTGTGTACGTTTTGAGATTTAATCACTTAAAAGCATCAGAGTAATAGAAACAGATGCTGAAGCTGGAACAGGCCGTGCATCTCCTGTAGTTCTAAACATGTATGTATGTAGACCAAATCTCTATACTGGTATTACAAAGTGAAGTCCTGATATCTCGTTTACAGGTCCTGACATGTTCCATCTCTGGAGTCAGAGTCTGCACACCCAGATGAAAATCCTGCCTCCCTACCTGAACTCAAATCATGATGATTAAGAATTTATTACAACCATTTAATTAAGTAATATCTGAACCTACAATAGCATTTTTAAATCAACAAACACCTTAAAAAGAAAATCTGAGGTTCATTTTTATTTTTTAACAATGAAAATGTTTCATTTATTTACATGGAGGGGGCGGGGCTTATAGAAATTAGCCAATACATAAATCATTTTCTATATTTGGTCAGTTTAGTCTGTTGATAAAACAATTTAATCCTAATACACAAAGCAATTTGCTAAATTTTGAAGAAAAAAAATGCAGTAAAATCTTAAAACACTCTTCTAAATTGGCCCAAAACCTTGTAGATTTCACATTTTTGATATTTTTGGACAAACCAAACTATAGCGCCCAATAAAGGCTTAGTAAAGATGATATATTAAGTGTATTCCTCACACAAATGCCTGCTTTAAATACTGGCTTTTCAGACAAGGCCGGTGCTTTCATGTCAAAAATTGGTCAAAATACTCAGCCAACTGATCAGTCCGTTAATATTCTAGGTTGTTATTTAGATCACTGGTTTACCTCAGATCATGCTGTTGTATAATATTGTTTCATAATCTTTCTTGAATCATATAAAGTCAAAATTTTCAGTTTTTTTTTTTTTTTTTTTGCATGACCATATTTGCCAAAAGGGTATCGAACTCATTCGATACCCATTCGAACGCAACATTGCGTGGTCATCGGGGGCAGTTCCTATGGAGTGGCAAACCGGGGTGGTGGTTCCCATTTTTAAGAAGGGGGACCAGAGGGTGTGTTCCAACTATAGGGGGATCACACTCCTCAGCCTCCCTGGAAAGGTCTACTCCAGGGTACTGGAGAAGAGGTTCCGGTCGATAGTTGAACCTCAGATTGAAGAGGAGCAATGTGGTTTTCGTCCTGGTCGTGGAACTGTGGACCAGCTCTTTACCCTCGCTAGGGTGATGGAGGGGTCATGGGAGTTTGCCCAACCAATCCACATGTGTTTTGTGGATTTGGAGAAGGCTTATGACCGTGTCCCCAGGGGCACCCTGTGGGGGGCGCTCCAGGAGTACGGGGTGGATGGTCTTTTGTTAAGGGCCATTCAGTCCCTGTACCAGAGGAGTGTGAGTCTGGTCCGCATAGCCGGCAGTAAGTCGGACCTGTTCCCAGTGAGGGTTGGACTCCGCCAGGGCTGCCCTTTGTCACCGGTCCTGTTCATAACCTTTATGGACAGGATTTCTAGGTGCAGCCGTGGTGTGGAGGGGGTTGGGTTTGGTGACAGGAGAATCGCGTCTCTGCTTTTTGCGGATGATGTGGTCCTCCTAGCTTCATCGAGCTCTGACCTTCAGCTCTTGCTGGGAAGGTTCGCAGCCGAGTGTGAAGCGGCTGGGATGAGGATCAGCACCTCCAAATCTGAGGCCATGGTTCTCGACCGGAAAAAGGTGGATTGCCAACTCCGGGTCGGGAGAGAGGTCCTGCCTCAAGTGGAGGAGTTCAAGTATCTCGGGGTCTTGTTCACGAGTGAGGGAAGGAGGGAGCGGGAGATCGACAGGCGGATTGGGGCAGCGTCTGCAGTGATGCGGACGCTGAACCGGTCTGTTGTGGTAAAGAGAGAGCTGAGCCAGAAAGCAAGGCTCTCGATTTACCGGTCGGTCTACGTCCCAATCCTCACCTATGGTCATGAGCTTTGGGTAGTGACCGAAAGAACGAGATCGCGGATACAAGCGGCTGAAATGAGTTTCCTCCGCAGGGTGGCCGGGCTCAGCCTTAGGGATAGGGTAAGAAGCTCGGACATCCGGGAGAGACTCGGAGTAGAGTCGCTGCTCCTCCATATTGAAAGGAGCCAGTTGAGGTGGTTCGGGCATCTGGTAAGGATGCCTCCTGGACGCCTCCCTCGGGAGGTGTTCTGGGCATGTCCTGCCGGCAGGAGGCCCCCAGGTCGACCCAGGACAAGCTGGAGGAAATACATCTTCAGTTTGGCCTGGGAACGCCTGGGCGTCCCAGCTGAGGAGCTGGTGGACTTGGCCGGGGAGAAGGTGGCCTGGGCTGCCCGACTTAGAATGCTGCCCCCGCGACCCGGACCCGGATAAGCGGAGGAAGGCGAGGCGAGGCGAGGCGAGGTATCGAACTCCAACCTTTGGCAGCTGACATCACAGAGCAAGTCAGCAGGATGTGGACCAGAGGCGTCCCAGTTATTAGTTTTATGTGTCCGTTTGATACTGGAAACAATAAGCTTACAGTTGAAGTCTTGATGGAGCTGCTTTTAGATCCGTTTCATAGCTTCCAGCACAAAGTGTGACACTCTTAGAGGACTTTGTCATGACTCATGGTAGGTCTTAAGCTGTTAAGTCCGACTTTAGCCTTTGCTCGTCAAGTAACAGACAATTATACCCTCCTCTCGCCGTAAAAAGGACATGTTAATTGGATTTGACAAGGGCATATTATGCACAACAAATACGCATAATTTGGCAAAAATGGAACAGAAAATTGGGAATAAAGAAAGGAACAAAGTAGATTTACATGGTTGGGTAGTCTGAATGTCTGGCATCATATTCTCTCCTGCCGCCTGCATAAAAAGGCACAGAACTGTAACAATGGGTATCAGTGGAGAGTGCTTTAAAGTTAAAGCTGATGGATGGCTTGTCAAAAAAAATAATTGCACTGGTTGGAAAGTGGGTCTGCGTGCTTAGAAGGGGGAGAGCGGGATCTACAGAGAGGATGATGGGAAGTGACAGTGGTCTGTCAAGACGCAGTGGCTGCCCAGAGTAGTGTGAAACCCCAGCTAGAAGGTGGCAGAACAGAGCGGGCTGTCAGAGCAGGAAAGTGCCTTTAATACATTGAAAAGAAAAGGAATCCGCCTGTCAGACCTGCTCAGCCAGTCGAGGGAGGAAGGAGGATGGAGGGATAGGTGCAGACGTGGCCGAGCTGGCTGAGGCCCAGCCGTGCCACTGGCCTGGCTACAGGTACAAACCATGACTCGAGTGGATCATCTGCTGGCTTCTTCCATCTGGTTCCTTTTGCTATATGACAATTCATTAATCAATTTGACAGATGTGGCCTTATTATATGGAATATTTGACACTTGAGCAATTGGAATGTCTGCTGCATCTTATTATAAAAGCAATTCAAAGTGAACTCTTGCAAAGAGTTCTGTTCTGTTCCTGTGGTGACACTTCCGCTTTTACAAAAAAAACAATAACGATATGCTGCTCAATTCCTCTCGGATGCATGATAGAAAATCATCAGGTTTTGATTCGAGGGATGATATATAGACTGACCTAACAAAGGATCAAGTGGCCAGCAGGACAGACAGCTAATAGATAGAGAAGCAAAAGGAGCCTCATTTAGAGAGGAAGGGCCGTTTGTGCTGCCAATATGACAAAAGAAAAGTCGACAGTCATTGATCCGCGCTCACGGATGACAGCTTAAAAATTCAGCAATAATCATGACAAACGAGGAGAGGCACCACCACAGGCAGAATATTATCAATAATCAGCGGCTGGGAAGAAATGCCAAGGTCAGAGAGAAAAGGCTACTGAAGTTGTCTGCAGGAGTGGACTCTGCCAGGTGATATATTGGTAAAGATAGAAGGAGAAGCCTTTAAAGCAAGGTAGAAGTTGCTAATTAAGTTTGGGATCCCACTGGGACATGAATGTCCCTCAATATGGATTCCTCACAAGAGCCCACTGAATGCCAAGGGCAAAGAAACCATTATGTAACGGCGTTTCTGGTGGCTTTGATCCCTCACAGGGGAGCTGCTGGATGGATTTAATATATCAATAACTCAATCTTTTGTTTTTTTTCCTGAGGAAATCTGAAGAAGGCTGAAGCATTAGTAACGTCATTTTTCATGACAAGTCGGTGTCGATGTTAGATCCAGTTGGAGGGATTTATACGATTTTGAGTCACCTGTCACGGTCAGGGTCACGATGGAGAGGAGTAGCTCTTCAGAGCTCCGTTTGTTTTTTATTCCAGCACTTTCAGACCAACTAGGAGCTTTAGCTGCAGCTCTGGCATCTAAAGAGAAGATGACTCTTCAACTCGATTGACCAACAGTTCAATACTCCAGGACTAAACTCAAGACATTTAAAGAACAGGTGTCATTTCAACCATCTCCTCTAACTGCTGGTTATTTTCTCTATTTTTATATTTTTCCCTCCTAATAATTGAATCAAATTGCTCAAACACAGATTTAGACTTTATGCAATAGAAGCTATCATTATGGTTTTTGCAGCTTAGTGAAAATGTGACTTTTTTCTTTTAGAACAGGCTTTGCAAAGCTGCTTTTTTCATGAAAACGCCGTCAGGCGGCAGCTCTGTCAGCTGTTCCCACTGTAACGCCAAACACATGTCAAAGTGATCAGGAGAAAACCAACTCAAGTTTGCACTTCTCATTAGAAAGCTTTAAACACACGGTTACAGAGTAAGCTGTCTAAATTTAAAACATGTGTTTCTTCTTTTGGTTTCAGTGAAAAGTCCTCCACTGGTTCATGAAACACAGACCTCTGATGGGGTTTCCAAATCTAAAACTGCTCTTTTTAAAGCTATTACTTCAAACACGCTGATTTTCACAAGTTTTCAACTTTCTTTTATTGTTTTTTTAATTAATTTTATTAATTTAAGTTAAATGGTTTAACTAGTGTTTAAAACTAAAGATTATATAATTCCAGTAAATGATCAAATTTGTTTACCATGGATATTTTGATGCTAACGGTTTTAAACAATACATTACCATATATGCCCCCTAGTGGCTGGCTGCGGTAAATGTTTCACGGCTCACCCCCTCCATGCAAATGAATGGAACATTTTCCTGACTAAAATCTAAAATTGCACTTTATTTACACTATGTTTCTTGGGTTTTGACTCCTATTGATTCACACAGTTCTTACCTTGCAGCTGTGTGATCAAATATGAACATTTCAACTGCGTTGAGTGGAGGAGTAGGCGGGACTTTCAACTCCAGCTCACGTACTGACTCCTTAAATACTACATGGCAGCATCTTTAAATGGAATAGTTTGGTTTCACTTTTAAACAAGTGAAGTTATATAGGTTGATGAAAGAAATAAAGGACTGTCATTTGATCAAACCCAGCATTTTATTATTCTGCAGAAGTAAATTCCTCTTTAGTCAAATGAAATAGTTCAGTTTCGTGGATAAAAACACTAGATTAATCTTTTAACCTGATTTACTGTAGTTAATCATTGATCTGAGTCTTAGATTTCCCTAAATAATTAATCTTAGCTTTTTTAATTCCTCACTAATATCCTTGGTTATTGGCTACTTAACAGACTGAAAGAGGGGGAAAAGAGCTGCTGACGCAGCCAACAGAGCTCATTTCTGTGTGATGCAAATCATGCAATGGATTTACAAATGCACTTAAAAAAGCACACCCCTGCAGGTTGTTCAGCCAAGGTTCAATGGGCCACGAGGTCAAAAAGACAAGACAATAATTTACTAGTTGTTTCATGCTCCTGTGATTGAGTCGTCATCCTGGCTTTGGGACTTGATTTGTGGCCTCTTTGTGAAAAGTGGCATGTGGCTGCAGGTATGCACACTTCAGGGAAGGTGTGCTTTCTCACATCTCTGGGCCAAACTAGCACACTGTTGATAACAACACGAGATATTAATCCTCTGCTGGTGAAAATCACCATGCAGCAAAGAGGAGAAACCTTGGCTTAGGTGTGAAACAATTAAGCCTCCTCTGCTGCTCATTTGTTAAAACGTGTTTGGCGTCCTTGCCAGGTCTCTATAACGTTCACATCCATTTGCACAGAGTGGTAAATTTTTGTTAGCATCATTATGCTATGTCGCCTCAAGAGGGATGATTATTCTGATGCTGCCCACACACTTCCTTTGCCTTTGCTGTAAGAATAAAGCTCAGTTCCTGTTTTTCAGGGAACATCTGTAAGAAAAAAACAGCCCAAGGTAAAAACGATGACTGCAACCTGGCAGAAGATTAAACAGGCCTGCCGAAAAAGCCATTAATAATTCTCATATTTTGGAAACAGACCATACATACAGAATCTGTGGTATTTAATCTCCTCTCTCAGCGAATAAAAAAAGGTCAAATGGGAGGGAGAGGACTTTTTTTTTCTTCTTCCCCAGCTCAGAGTGATGGGCCTAGGTTTTCCAAGGCACACCATTTGTCTGTCAGGACCGTGAGCAGGGCCAGTGATTTAGTTTCCATCACACGAAGCTCATGTCCGGTTGATGATACTGCCAGGCGGGATATGGGGAGAATTTGTCACCAGGAGCTTTGACAGGGAGATAATTGCTGATAGTTAGCAGAATAATAGGATATGTGCTTTTACTAGTCTCACAGGGTTTAGAGGATTTTTGTTTCTCACCCTTGAGAACACATTTCCCCCTCATTTGATTTAAAAAATGTACCTTATTTATGCATGAGTTCAACATAACTGAAGTTTCCACAGGCTGCATGTCATGGCAAGTGTGCAGTGAGAACTTTCCGGCCAATCAGAAGGTCTGCAAACAAAATCTCTGCCTGTGGCTAAAACGTCATTGCCCAACTATTTCAAACTCGGGAGTCTCTTAGTTTAAGTCAAACGCTCATTTCTTTGTTCTTAATCCTTTGTTCTTAACCTCCTGTGAACATGGCGCGTGTTGTTTTCTTTTTGCTTTTGAGTTAAAAAGATTTTCCACATTTCCAGGTCTTAGCTGGTCCGGGAATTCATTTGAGGCCTTTTAATGTTCTGTCTTCGGGCTAATTTGGACATCTTTTAAAAGAATTCATCCCAATTAATGCGAACGAACAAGCCAAGGTTGAATATATATGTGAAGTTGCCCAAAGTGTTTCCTAATTTGCCTTTCTAATGGTACTGGCACCACACCGGGAGGATAAATATCGAGTCTTTTTTTTACATTTTCTCCAAATGCGAGACAATGAAGATCTTTGTTCGAACCTAATTTGACCCAAATGTTGGCGAAACGTAACCTTCAGTGAGTGTCTTCCAGAGGAGACGGGTCACAGCAGACAGCTGTAATAGATGGAGCAGCAAAAGGAGTGGTGCAGATAAGAGAAATGTGCCAGAAAACTCAGCTGTGGGGGTTAGGGAATAATCTCTCTATAAATGCCAGCGTTGGGTCAGAGAGCACTCCTGAACCCCCCCACCCCCCCACCCCCCCCACCCCACTCTCTTTGCTTTCCTCCTGTGTGTTAACTAACGCTCACCAGAGTGCTGCTTGAACTCGGGGCTGGCAGAGCCACAGAGTTGGAACCGAACCCTCTGCAGCTCCGCGACCTGCCTGAACCTAAATCCAGCTCCCTTCAGTCGTAGTGGGGGGCAGTCCTCCAAACCAGGGGTTCATTTAGGCATATCCACCCCTCCCCCCCCAATTCAAGCAAAACTTTAAAACAAAACATAAATTACCTCTGCTGGGAGCGCCGTGAAATATTTATTGCTGTTATTTCAATTGTTGTGGTTTTATGTGCCGCTTGTGGATTAGATGTTTTACGAGGTGTACGTTCCACTCTTTTGTAGCTATTGTTTTTTTTTCTTCTTCCCTTTCAAGGATGAATGAATGGATAAATCTTTTTACTATGCAAAAACAAAAGTGACGTTTTTATTTCTGGAAGGTCATGGACACGAGGTGTTTGAAAACACAGATGTGTCTCACGTTTGTCAAATGGAAGGAAATCCAAAGACGTGCAGGTCCCACCTAGAAACAGGACTTAGCCCGATGACTCGCCTCATTCTAAGTAGGCCTAATGAAGGGGGGGGGGGTGCTGTACGAAGTCTCGAGCACGCAGCCAGGCATTACCGATTAGGTCAGTGGATCGGCCGCTGGGCTGAGCATGATGGATTACTGGTGGAATGAGTTTCTGCCTGCGGTATTGTGAAATCTTTTCATTGTCAGTGACGGGGCCTATGAAGGAGACTGATAAATGAGGGAGCAAGTGTCAGAAACGCCCTTCTTTGCCCTGCTATGGCTTTAATATCTCCCCAGCTACAGAGCAGAAAGTATTGATAAAAGTGAAAGTTAAAAAAAGGAGAGCCAGGAGGAGAGAGGTGGAGATGATTAGAGCGACTTTACTAACACCAGCCTTGTCGCTGTAAACGCTGCGAGAGGCCAGTGGTCATACTGGGAAAAGGGGGAGCAGCCTTTTATGTGAAGCGGGTGTTACCTCGGTGACACGTTGCTGTGATGAATGCGTTGCCTCCATCTGGTTTCAGCACATGTAATAAATTTCTGGACTCGTGTTTGACCTCTCTCACTTAGCAGCTACATCTTTCACACCGGGAACATCCAAGACCGAATCACAGTTACGACTAACTAAACCTCAAATTCATAATAATCAAACAGTTGATTATTTAGATTTTTTTTAGCATTTCCTCAATAGATCATCGACGATGGCAACAAAAACAGGAAAATAAGCATCTAAAGTCAAACAGGCACAGCTTTCCCATAATTCCCCTCTTCCTCCAGCTTTGTGGTCTGACCTTGCAGCTTCCCTGCTCCATCCATCTTGGGCTGTTTAGCCATTTCACTGGATACATACCGCGCAGATTAACACAATTCATCACCACAATCATCCTCAATTCATCACCCCTCCCAATGAATGTTTTGACATCTAGTTAATTTTCTGCTGATGATTTATCAAATTATAATTACCATACTCTGAAGGAGTCATTCATTTTGTTGATACATGATAATGATGCCAAAGTGGATTGAATTTTAAGTAAGTTCTCGGTGGTTATGCGTTATTGTGAGTAATGTCTTACAATTTGGTCGCCTCCAGCAGCAGAAAGTCTGCGGTGTTCGTTACTGTTGTTACAATCAATCTAGACACTAGTGGGCTGTAAATTCTGTTCGTTTTTTTCCCCAATTTATAACAAATTGTTGAACAGTCATGTCTAGGACATGTAAAAATACTGAGATTCAACTCTGATGATGAGTGTTTTGTGATTAAATCATGTAATAATTCAGTCTCTGTTTGGGAAGCAAAGGTTTTAATCACTTTTAAGGTATTAGCTTCATTAAGCCTTATTAGGACTCAACAGCAATCACAGAGCCTTCTTATTAAAGGGCTGGGTAATATGGTGAAAAATGTTGCAGATTTTCTGTTTTGACCATGCTTGGTCTGCAGCATCATCACACATTCACACGCTGGCAGAAATAACACTGTCGGAGTTTGAAAATGTGCAAAAATCATGGCCGGTCTAATTAAAGCAGGTGTTATTTTCATTCATAGTTTTCAGAGCAACAGAGTGCCTTCATGTTTTATGTCTCACTCAGGGTAAACAAACATAGCAGTTGGTTCACTGTGTCAACATGCTACTTCTGTTTGCCGTCGTCGTCTTTGCTACTTCCTGATGCCATTTCCTGTTTCTCATATCCTCTTTTTCATTGGCTGTTTGCATCACATGTTTGCAGTTGGGTTGGTAATCAGTTCACATTACCTGACTGCATCTAGAAATGTTAAAACGCTTGATTGACAGTGATTGAGGTCAAGTTGGGTCGTTTATGCCAAATTATGGGGACAAATGATGAACGCTGTTTATGTAGGATAAGCTGGAGGTTACTGAGCAGATTTTACTGCCAAAAACATAAACATAAGCATCTGTTATGGCGATATTTCATTCGTGACTTTTTCACCTCTCGTTTTCTTCCTGATTCTTGTCCCTCTCATCCCCTGCTTACCTTGGCCTGTGAGAAATGCATCGTGGGTAACCTTGTGAGGGCTCACCTCTCCACTCCAGACTTGTCAACCCCAATTTTCCGTCATTTGGTGTGAGATATTTGCCTTGGTGGAGGGCTCTCAAGGTCAAGGCCTGGTAATGTATGTTGCTTATTCATCACTTTACCGTGTCTTTTCTCGCTTTCTGCTCAGCAGTCTATGTTTGGATAAATTGTTTTAAGATTTACTGTAGTTGTTAGGGATCCTGACAACTGTCCCCTACTGACCAGGCTTAATATCCCTGCCTCGCTGGACGCCCAGAGCTCACGGTGCACCGCTGGTCAGAGAGTTTTCCCAGACAAAAGAGGCACTCGATGAAGGGAACATTGCCTGCACATAAAGCTGCTGGGTAGAAATAGATACTTCTCCTAAAATTGTATTTAAAAAAAAAAAACAAAAAGGGGGAAATTTGTGTGGAATTCTTAATGTCTACGTCATCATCCTAACAGAATGATGAGTTAGTAGAGTGGTTATTTATAAATACAGCACATCAGACTTAAATTATACGCACGTCTCTTCCCCCTAAATCCCTCAAATTCTTCTTTTTTTTTTTTTTTTTTTGGCAGCAGCACAAATCTAAGTTAAAATCGCCCAGAGCTCCAAACACTTGACAAAAAAGAGTAAATTTAACTTGAACATGGACTGAAGTGGATCCTTAAAGCTCACAAACTATTCATTTTGCCACTTCCTGTGGCACTGCAGCGCCATGCGCCCTTGATGCCTGTCACCCAAGGTGCAAATAAACAATGGGCTCATTTGAACACAAAGGAATGATTATGGGGGACGTTTAATCCCAGCTTGACATGTCAGCGGGCTGCATGGGCGACAGGTTTCAAGAGAGGCTTTGAAGTGGCAATCTTTTCAGATTCTTTGGCTCATTACACAATAAAGAACACTTCACATGAAACTGAAGTAGGCTGGGAAATGACTGTAAATGTTGTTTGTGGGCTCCTTGGCTTGCAAGTGAATTTAAATGGTTAGTCGTCACGAGGCTAGGTGTTTCTGTTCGAACAATGGAGGGAGAAGACAGGATGTTTTCATTTGTTTTAAATGTTAGAATTAAATATTACTTCCAAAAAACACATCAAGATACACTACTATAAGAGCATATTTTGAATTTTTCTCAATATTTCCACATATTCTGGTATTTTTTGTGACATTTAGACTTTTGTCTGGACTTATGCTGTCATAATCTACATCTCATCTATTTTTCAGATTAACCCATTGCTGAGTCATTGGAAAAAAGCAACCTTTTCTTGTCAGATATGCTGCATTCCTGTGACTGCTTCCTACAGGCGAAAGGTTTGTCACTTCACTCTTTTATCATCCACAAACAATAGTCCTAATCTCCTTGATCACAGACTGTGAACAAGTTGAGAGGAGCGTGAGTGACGTGCTCACAGTAAACATAGTAAATGCACCTGTGAGGACAATGTGCTGTGGAGGGAGAGAAAAAATGCACACAAGGCAGCTGGAAACCTTTTAATTAGTGCTAATTACCTTAGCAGAGGAACGTCGGGAGGCTTGAAAGGATTTGTGTCAGCGGATGAGAGATCAAAGATTGAGGTGGTCACGTTTTGTTCTGCTGAGTCAAAAACTAATAAAGAGGGTGATAATGGGGCCCGGGAGAATGAGGACCCAGGAGGTGGTGTTTAATTCCCTAGCTGGTCTAATTCCACTTGAACAATCACATTTATTTCCTTTAAGAATCAGACGCCAGCTAAGTGTTTTGTTAAAACCTGAAAGCTTTTTTTTGGTCATGAGCCATCAGCCCAACCTGTGTGATGGTATCTGCAGGGTCGTTTTTTTTCTGGAGGTGGGTCAAATCTGGCTTTAAAGTTGGTCCCCTTCACATCCAATTCACTGTCACATTTTTACCTACAGGCAACCTCTGCTGAGCCCCGGTCATTAATCAAAGCGGAGTGCTGTCCTGACCTCAGCCCCTTCCCTTTGAAGTGCAATGTCCTCTGCAGCATGAGGAAATCATTTGCTGCCTGATTCAATGAGCCATCAGTCGAGCCAGCAGACCTAATGACATGTGAGAATATTAACCTCCTACCACCAAGAGTGCTTCTGCTTGGGAAGCAGTCTATTATTCATCCAAGGTTTTACTTAAACCCTTTTTTTAACAGCCCTGCATATCTGCTACAAAATCTGAAGCCATAAATTGCTCCGCTGGGAAATTAATCCAGATATTCTCAACTTTTTTATAAATTATAAAGCACATTTAAATACATAACCTTTTTCAAATCAGCTGCTTTAAAACCAAAATGCAAAAAAAGAGATACTTTTTGGTCCTAGGCTTGCTTGCACCTGTATGCATGGGTGTCAAATTTGTTATTTTTTCCAGTGAATATTGAGTTGACAATAACTGGTTATTTTGGAGATTTAAACAAACTATTCTAGGACTTGTTTGATTGGATGCAAGGGGGCACAGTTAGCAGCACTGACTCTCAGCAAGAAGGTTGCAGGTTTGATTCCCGGCTGGCCATTCTGCATGGAGTTTGCATGTTTTCTGCATGCATGCATGGATTTCCTCCCATGGATCAAAAACATGCATGTTAGTTAATTGTTTGCTAAATGCATGAAGAAGTGTGGATTTAATAAAACAATTCAAACTTATTTTCTACTGTGACAAATAACAATGGCTAAACCTTAGAATCAGAAAACAAAAACGTAATAAAGAAATGGAGTAACTTCTTAACTGATGTGATTAAAACAGAATTTAACGACTTGATAATATTTTTGAGCTGTTCTTCCAATTCGGCAAATCAGGTTTTAGATTTGAAAAATCAACATTTGTGAATGGAAACATTTTCCAAGTAACGTTAAAAAGTTTTTATGCCAGTTTGTTTCACAAGTGAAATATCTTTTATTTAGTGACATCTAGTGGCAACACCACATACTGCAAGCAACTTGATATCAATCGCATCCTGGTTTAGTTCCGATAGAAGATAACTGTAGTGGTTATTAAAAGCAGCACAAAGTTTTCATCCACAAGTTTTATTTTTTCTTATTTTTTTGTTTTGGTTTTTTTTTTTATGGATTCAGCTCAAGATGATGTAATATCTGTATAAATCGCTGTAGCTAAAATACCCCCTAAAAAATGATTACTTTAGGAAATATTATTCACAAACAAAAACAACAAATATTTCTGATTATTACCAGAAATAATCAGAAATATCAATGTTATTATACCATGCTACACACTAGAACACTCACTTGATTGTTTTAAATTATTATTTTTAAAAGATTTTTATTCTAACATATAGAATGAGCTGTCAACAACTCAGTTAATGACTTTTAAACACTGGAGGACAAATATTACATCTGAATTGACCTCAGCTATAAAAACATTGGAAAATCAACAAATGATGTCATGTCTTTTTAAATGAATGTAAAAGCATTATGTATTTACAGCTGCGCTCCTGTGAGCCATTCATTATAGTTTCCTATCTTGACAGGCAATACTGAGGAACATCCAGTCCATTACACACATATGAGCCCCATCACTCTTGTAGTATTGACAAATTCATCAGGCGGTTTTCCCTGAGCTCCCTGAGCAGAATTTAGATTTGACTGCCATTCCCCACCAGGAATGGCCTTGTTAGGGGTACAAACATGACTTCTGCAGTCTGCAGCTTGTTGGAACCTTTTAGAGTGATAAGCCATTACCTGTCAGTGGATAGATCATGGCCTTGAGTTTGCATTGAATTGGAGCATATGAAAGAACATTATGTCCCAGCATCTCAATGCACTATAGTTTTGTTGATTGGAGTAATGATTGAATATACTAAAGATTTTTATTCAAACTTCTCCTAAGTTCTGGGTGTACAATCTTTGATTTGTCAATTCTTTTTTTAATAAGATTGCTCTTTCTCTGAGATTGCAGAAGTTGGGGCAGAGTGAAAACATGCTAACACATTTGCAATTAAACTAGACTATAACTGTAGTATTTGCATTACAAACATTAGGTGCGTATTTAAAAATGCATGCATGAAAAACCACAACAGGTTTTGAGAATCATAGACACAGAGCTATGTGTAAATCATTGTCACCCTTACATCAAAAAATGTTCATTGCACAGAGAATTCAGGGAGTAGCACATCAGACTCATGTCAGTTCATCATATGCATTATCTGTTCGTCACTGTCAAATATCAGGGCTGCCTCACTCCTTGTCACAAACAGTAGTAGAGAAGCCTGGATTGACACCGAGTGGAACGCCATCTGACAAGTGATAAAAAAGTGTTTTGGCATGTTACGGGCCTTGTGGGCTGGCCTTAGTACCTCACGGTCGTGGGTTGAGGACATCCGACCTGAAATGCATGCAAACTAATGGCCAGCATGACTGACATTTCCACCAATGAGCCCAAAGTGTTCGCCCGTTGTCAGCAGGAGTTTATCAATAGGCACGTCTGCATATGCAGTCGTCTATCGATCCATCCATCTCTGTCCGCCCCTCTCTGCATCACTGTTGCTGTCGGTTGTCATTCAGTGGACCGGCTGTGAGGAGTGATGGCTGCAGAAGCCTGCATTTGCAATCATTCCACATTGTGGAAGGGATTTTGAAATAATGACGGCATCATTTTGTGAGATCACGAGGACATCCTGCCTGTTGTTGACTCAGATCTGTTTCTAGCACCTTGTTGGGTTTATTTAAATTCTTGCAATGAGATGCATGTTGTCTTTGTCATCACTTTTACCTTCATTAATGGATGCAGGGTAGCCAGACCTTGTTTGCACTATTCTCCCATGGAGACTGACTTGATACACAGAGTGTATTGGTAACAAGGCCCCAGGTTAATTGCGATAAGTACCAGAGGCCTCGTCCCTTCTGATAACATGCAGCTTTAGAGCAGAAAGATGCTTTGTGATTAGAGAAAGGGGCCAGGTCGGTGACAGAGGTGAGGATAAAGAAGCCAGATCAGGTCTCTAAGGAGAGGAAGGTGCAAGTCTATCGAGGACTGAGGTAAACAAGATTGTACCTGTGAGGGAGATAGACGCTGCCGCCTCCAGGTCATTACAGCCCTTCAGGAGGAAGAAGCCACCCATACAACTCAATGCCTAACAATGTCCATGTGATAATAGCCTTACTATTTCCCCTAAACTGTCAGCCAGTCAAAGCCATCTTTCACGATGAGCAGACAGGGGCTACAAGGAGCAAATGAAGATTGAATTAATGAAACAGCAGCATTTATGCAACGAAGCAGCGCAATAACAAGTCCATCCCATTTGGCTAATCAGTGTTCTTCATCACGTATATATGTTTATATCATATTCAGAAATGAATTGTAATGACAGGTTCATTGGCAATATATTATGATTACACCTAAAGCGTTAAACCTGGCTCGAGCCACCGCTCCCATGGCAGTGAATTTAGCTGATTAAATCACTGGGTGCACACAGCAGCGGTGACACGAAAACAACAATTAATAAGCAAACCCCCAGTGCACAGCGGCTCCATTTTAACCAGGCTGCTAACAACATTACACGGCAAAAATATCCTAATCAGACAGGTGAAAGGGGAAAAGGAAGCAATTTAATTTTGTCCCTCAGATTAGAATTTTAGCCAGTAGCCGCAACTATTTAGACTTTTATTTAAGAAAGCATCATTGTGCTAAAGAGGCGATTTGTTTTATGTATAGGCGGGATATGGGCTCTGTTTGTATTGTACTGTTTATCTTGACATTTTTCTCTTCATCTCCAGCATATCCCCTCATTCCCTACCCCATGCAACCCCCCCTCCCCCCAATGCACAATCACTCACAACGAATGCACATTAAAAAGGATTTGTTCCCCAAAGAAGGTCGGCATTTGTAAGGCTACTGACAGATTTAAGTGTCAATTAAGATGATGTACAGTGGGCACATTATCATACAAGGTTGTCAGCCGGGGCCATTTGAGAGAAACAAATACCCAGAGCTTTACACCTTCTGCGGCTTGAACTTTGTATGGACCCACAGTTGCTATGAATGTCACAGTCAATCATTTATCCCGTTGGCAACCTTTTGCAGTAGAGAGCATTGAGATCAAGTGGTTTTATACAAATAGCAGCCACACACACAAAAAATCTGGTTTCCAAAATGCCTTGTCATGTTCGGTGGTGAGATCCCATCCCTGGCCTGTTCAGGGGTCTTAAACTCATTACTGCATGGGGGGAAAATTACACCTCAGTACAAGGATGATGGATGACAAGTTAAATTTGTGTCCAGGGACTGAAGGTGAATGGTGACAGAGGTATTTATCTTGAGAATAGAGGTTGGGGTCAGGCGAGGCTGGGTGCCTTAAGGCACAAGACGTTGACAAATTTATCCAGTGGACCCCATTGCTTGGGCCTTTTCTTTGTTTTGAATCCTGGCCACTTGCTAAGTGACCCACATCGCTCATGCTGCCAGCGTGTGAAGAATGCCGCGCCACGCCGGGCGTCCCACCTCGGCCGAAGCTTGTTGTTCATTCTTCTGTGAGGCGCGAATCATTGACTCATTTTGAACAGTGTTTGTTTGGGGTTTTCAGGAAATGTTAGATTCTGGGTCACTGGGGTGAGTTAAGTTCTGAAAGTTACTGAAAGGTTTAGGAAGATTTCACAACCAGTGATCTAGTTTTTAGGCTCTCAACTTGAATTTTGCTGATTTGGTACAATTTAAATTCAAGATGCGTTTGCTGTTCATCAGATAGGGAACTGCATTCATCTCCTTGTGTACAGTAGGGAGAAATGAGGTGAGGATTTCCTATAGAGGGAAAGAGGGATCTACAGAGACCTCTAGTGGAGATGGAAGAAGACTTTTATGGTTCGACATAAAATGCATTGAACTTGTGTACCATTAGGGGTGTGTGTGTGTGTGTGTGTGTGTGTGTGTGTGTGTGTGTGTGTGTGTGTGTGTGTGTGGAAACATTCATGGATGTTTATTTCTAATGAAAAAAGAAAAAATGATCAAAATTCAGCTGTATAGCCTAAATTTAACCGTTTTAAATAGTAGAAGTTGTTAGATTTTAGAAAAAACTTTTAAAAGTTCCCATATCTCAAAAAGTAAGACACAAAGGAACATTTTTGTTGGCTGAGGGACAAATAAAATGCACAAAGTGGATGTGGTGTGTGTTTTATCTAAGCTACAGAAACTGAGGTGGTGAAATGCATCAAAGGAGGACGTCAAGCCGCTTGTTGTGGAGCTTTTCCTGTCTGAAGGCTGCTGATGATAACAAAGATCCAGAGTAATTCTTCAAGTCATGTCTCTGTGAAACATAACAGCACACTGACAAAAGTCCACTCAGATTCCTCAGTGGAGCTGTTTGCTCCTTTAGAGATCACATGATGTCACGGTGACAGAAGAGAGATGGAGCTTCTATCTCCTCGGTTTATTGAACCTACAACTGCTTTGTTCCTTCTAAATGTTTCCTCATGTTCAGCCTTTAAACAGCTTAGGGATGTCTCTCTCTGCTGCTGCAGGGACTTCCTGCTTTTGTTCAGGACCCTGTGCAATAATAACAATTTGTCATAAATCGTTGGTATGTCCAGGTAATACAACAATTTGAAGTTGTAATAAACAATGCAATCAAATCTATTGGAAACTGATCAGCACCTGAACTTTTATGAATGTTTCAAATATTTGCAAATGAAACCGTAATGCAGATGTTTGCTTGTTTATGTCACGTTTTATTAAACTGTATTATTTCTGACTTTTATGATATTATTTTTATTGTAACTGGGGGTTATGAGTGTGTTTTGACTCAGAAAACCTAAAAAACCCAAAAACCAGGCATTTGCTAATGCAAGATGCTGTCCTCAGTTTCTGCAGCAGCATCTATCCAGACTCAGAACTGCTTTCAGTCCTTCACAATAAAAAGATTCTAACATACATGCATCTCAAAACAAATAAAACCTATAAATATAGTTTTTATTTGAGTTTTTTTTTTAGTTAAGATGAGAAGTTTCATGAAGTTTAGTTTTAAATAAAAGCTACATTTGATTAGATTAAAGAAAGTTCTTCTGACTAAAACCAACTGAAGTCATCATATTGTCTTGACACAAGGCATTATGGGTATTGTATGCCTTTGTCCCAGTGCTGGTAGGTTTATGTTCCCTTTTTAATCTTAACATAACAACTTTGTTCTCCAATACAACTTTTTAATTTCTTCCCAAACAGTAAACACAAGATGTTAAATTCACAGAATCTTTTTTTTCTTCACCAGAACTTTTATTATTCATGTTTTGGATTTTTTTGCTTAAACCTCAAAGCAAAATAGCGAAAATGTGACTCAGCAGATAATGTAAGGTAAAACGTTTTTGTTGGTTTATGGATATTTTTGTTTTTCTGACTCACCCCAGACAAAAGGACTGATGAAACACTTTTTTTTTTACAGTTTATTGTTTTTTATAAAATAGGTCAACTTTTCACATTTATATTTTTGAGACACTGCATTTTTTTGTTATAATTTAATTGATTTCAAACACTTTAGGACTCCATGTTTAGAGGTGTGTGAAAGAAGGCTATAAAATCCATGTGTGGTTTGTTATTATTATACCAGTTCTCACTTTCCCACTGAGGAATGTCTCAGTGCTGAATGTGATGTAAAGCAGTCATTTGTTTGTACTTTAAAATGGAAAAAAAAAACAGTTTGAGAGAACTTTCAATCACCAGGATCCATCCATCATTTTGTCAACACTCTAATGTCTTGGACTTAAAGAACCTTGGCTGAGAGAGGAAGGTTTCAGACAAAGCTGTTAGCTGCTTTCACAAGGTATTTGAACCTCCCTGTTCTTTGACTCCAACCATTTAGACAGAGTTTATGAATTTTGAATGACAGGAAATAAGTTATGGGTCAAATAATCCATATAGCTGGAGCTCACTGACATTTCTGTAAGTTTCCAACAATAATAAATCCTGTTTTTATGGTAGCTATGGTTATATATGTGAAATAAATAGATGAAAGTTAATTTAAGTTGAATAAAATGTATAATTGTTACTCTTTAAGTACATTTTTGGGCAATAATGTTGAGTAAAGAATAAAGAAAAACCTTTTTTTTTTTCTGCAAAAAGTTAAAATAATATTTCTAAGAATCAAATGACTTACTGTGCCGAGCTAATCGGCCTTTCAGAGTTTCTGAAGGATGCCATGACAGATCTATTCATACTGAAACGCTCCCGAGCCCCTTGTATCCATTAACAAGCCCAGGCATTAGTATGCTTTCAGACAGCCCTTGATAATGCTACAAGCTTTTTCACCATGTCTAATATTTACTTTAACCAGTTCCCCCTTAAGTGCTTTTTTTTTTTTTTTTTTTTTTTTTTTTT